>JAHZNA010003032.1:0-19705 GCA_027743935.1 Sinodicranocentrus sp. ZH6 | reverse complement strand
GTTACTGCGTAGAAGAAAAGAGTAGATAATAAAGAATATCAATTCATTTACCGGAACAAGAATTTCAGCTTGAGAAATTTCTGAAAGCTTGGATTTATAGCCGTAGCTATCTTTTCTGCCATCTTTCAAATTTCCGCTACCGATAGTACCCTTGTACTCCGCGATCCCATTGTAAAACTGTGGATTCAGCGAGAAAAATAAAGGCCAAATTGACAAACTTTATTATTGACGACAACACTTTTCTCTCACATACATCTTCATTTAAATAGTGACAGTTTCAACTTTGTCTTGTTAAATTAAACTTTTTTTTTACCGGAGAATCAAATCCGTATTTGCCCTTGTTAGCCAATCCCTGCCGAATCTCATCAATCACGTGAAGTAGCTCAATATACTGATATCTACATCCGTTAAAGAGACCATTACACTGATTAGGACTTGATAGAGTCTCTCCAATCTCGATTGCCGTTGTAAGGATCTCTTTTGTTTTATCTACTGTCACAATTGTCGGAGTGCCATCCGGTAGTGCTCTCGCAAATCCTTCAAAAAACGGATCCTTAGAGAAAGATGAGCCACCAAATAAACCTCTGAAGAAATTAGAAAAACCGGATCCGCCAGATTCATGATTATTATTGTACTGCTGCAATGGACTCGCTGGCGGCCTTTGCATTGGGGGAGGTTGTCTAGGTGGAATTTTCGGTAGTTTTGGAGCTTTTGGCTCAGATGGCCCTTCTGGCTGTCCAGGGCCCTTTGGAGGATTAGGCTTCTTTTTACCTCCAAATGTGTAATATGACTCCACTGACTGTGAATCCAGCTTGGAACCCGAAAAATCCACTAATGCCTCTAATGAAGGATCTTCCTTATCGTTTTCATATGCCCACCAATTTGTATTCTCACCATCCTCATTATTATATCCATCATCCATTAATTTCTCGACGTGGGATTTTTCGCGTAAATAATGCTTCATAAACTCATCAGAGTCCTTAGGAATCTCTTCCTTCTTCTTCTTCTTCGTCTTTTTAATCAACTTTTTTTCAGATATACTTTTCTTTTTATATGATACCTCTCCAACCTGACTACTTCTTTTTTCAAATTTACTACTTCGACGACGATCCTCATCCTCATCATCATCATCATCATCATCATCATCAGCCTCTGAGTCTGAATCAGACGCTGCTGCTGTTTCCTCTTCTTGCCGTTGATCAGCTTCTTCTCCTTTCAACTTTTTCATTGTGTCGTCCATCACAGAAGGATTTCTAAAAGAGAAAAATCGAAAATCCTCAGTGAAAAACATGAACTTTACATCAATTAATCCACTCATTTCAAAAATGAACATGTAATAAATCAATCTAATCCTAAAATGTTCCGATTTCCATTGCGCTGAATGTTTTCAACTATTTTCATTTCAGTAGTCAATGACCATTGAAGCTTTCCTTGGTTTTCTTTTCGATATCATTGGCCAAATCTAGCCCTCTCAATTTCAATCTAAAATTTAATCATGACTAATATAGTTATTGATGTTATGCTTATAATTGATGCTGGCAAATTATGTGTACGTGCACGATCTTCGTATAGCAAAATTTAATAATGGTGTTACTGATACGTGCAGCATAGCATTCGGCAAAAAACCCATCCCCACTTTAGTATGCGTATCATATTTCGGCAAAACAAAATGCACTTTCACGCACTATCTTCAGCCCTACAAAGCGTAAGGGCAAAGTATTATCTGTTATATGGTCATTAATAACTCATGCGACTTGAAAGTTTCAGGACATGTAATGTTACAACTATAGTGAGTGGAGGCTTTTTTCATTAAGCAAGTGGAACGTAAGCTTTAAGGTTATTATCGAACTAACGTCTTCATAAATCCACGTGGTAGGTATGGTTTTGTGCCTGAAGCAGTGTTACAAATTAAGTTATGGCATTGTTTAATGTATACAAGCTTTAGCTTATAGCACAAAGAATTGGTATTGAAAATGCGTACAAACTCCTTGTTTTTTCTGTGTTTATTCTCCTGTAATGATCTAATCAACAAATAAAATAAATAAAAAGTTACTGAACCGTTTTAAAACCTAGTTAACCTTTCATCATTCATTCGATATGAGCACTTTTGTGGCATACACACCACACCACGCTTACTCACCTCGTTTAAATCGTTGTAATGGTATTTTGGATGCTTCTCGGTGCGAGCAAGTGGAATACGTGCTAAGCCTTTTTTCATCTCCTGCTAAACTTAATGCAGCCTGCATCACAGAACAAGAATTGCAAAAAGCAAGGATAGATCTCAATCTCAAGTTTACTTTTTAAGGGAGTCAAGTAAAACGAAAAACCTTGTCTTGTATGAAAAAGAGTGAAAGATTAGAAGATTTTATGGGGATGCGGCAGTATTCTATCATATACATAAAGCCATTTGAAAGATTGCAATCTGCTGCGAAGTATTTTTTACTGAAAAAAGTGTGGGATTTGGTTAAAATTGAAGAGAATTCGAATTCTTTTCTTTTTTTAAAAAAAAATGTGATAATCTACCGAAGGAAAAGTGTTATAACATTATCAGTTAGATTTCTTAGTGAGATAAATGTTAAAAGGGGAATTAAATGGTTTAGCTGCGAAAAATTACTTGTTGCAGGACACTGAAACTACAATGTACACATTATGTGCTAGAAGTATGCATGGATTTATATATATATCTAATGTTGGCTCAGCTTCTCAATAGCAATTAATTAGGCTACAATTACTTTCCAAAGCAGTGAAATGAGTATCTACATATTTATTCTATGTGAGAAAAACAAGAGAGATTTATGAAAACTGCAATGTAAGCTATAAAAATAAAAGCAACAAAATATTCTTCCCAATCAACTGTTCATTAATTTTTTAAACCATTTTTAAACCAAACCAACCAACTGGCATTTTCTATGCAATTTTCCTTATATTGACTGCAACTATATTGTCATCAAACAAAAGTAATCACATGGTACAATGACACACGAGAATAAAAGTAAGTTTTCACGGACAAGCAAAAACAACTTTCCTGTTTTTCCAAAGCTTTGCAGGAAACTGTAAAGTCAGCCACGTGCGTTCCTAAAACCTTTAATAAATATCTTTCACCTTCACCCATTTCGTTTCTCAAAATTAGAAAAGTAAGTGCATCCTAAGTTGGCATTGGAATTTGTTGTATAACTAATATACACCATAATGTCTAACATTATGTCATCTCTGGCATGCATAAACAGTGTCTTTATGACAGTAATCATTTCAAACTCATTGAAAAAAGGATTTCTGAGTAGATAATGATGTACTTACAATGCGACAGCTTTCATCAGTCGAATGTAATCTGTAATAAGGCCATTTTTCCTCCTTCTCGTGATTGCAGCACTTTCCGCACTCAATCCACAAAGTGCTTTAGGGAAACATTTGAGAGGGTCCATTTCCGAGTTTTTCTCTTGTTTGCTGTTGGTCAACTGAGTGAGAAAGTCAATATTTGAGAGGAGTGCATTATTTGCTGACGTCGTCTTGTAGGACGAAACTGCCTTCGGTTTTCTCACAGATGAAGTAGTAGCGGCGGTGTGCCCTCTATTCGTTTCGGTTTCTTTACCAACTGCCGACGTGCTCCCTTCTGTAAATTGTTTTAAAAATTACGTTTGACTATTGACAAAATAACTTTTCTACAGATACGTTTGTCGCTGACTAATTTAATCAACCAACCTGACATCGTCCATGGTAGAAGTATTCCGACTAGAGCAACGTGAGAAATTTGTCGTGTCAGGGAAAAACCACAACTGTTACCGCTAGGTACACTTTGCACTGAACTAGCGAAACTGAACACTGTTCCCCGTAAAAGCCAGATAAAAACAAGTTCCACTGACAAGTATTTTCTCAAGAGCCCTTTTCTCCTCATCGTGAATTCTTTATACTTGTTCCCCTTCACTTAGAGCAAATTACAAGCACTCAAGTAATAATTAATTCAATTCACAATTTCCAGATGAATGATGTTCATTCTGTTGTTGTTACACTTTTCCCGACTAGTGGTTCTTGTTCTCCTTTATATCACATTTATTTACACAAATATGCTATTTATATTTCTTGAAAATTCAAACTATTAACCACAATGTACCCTGTCACGATGAACTGTCATCACACGTCACATTTTCCCATGAACTTTGATAGGGAATGAACACTACCATGATACCGGGCGTTTTCTTCTGTGGCGTGTCCTTCCTTTCAGTGCTCTTTTTTGCATGAACAAATGCCGACAAATGAGTTGGCGTGCTGGGAATTTAGCTCCAAATTACAGTATTACACCCTGAGTTTGTCTTCCCTTCCCTACTGAAATCAGCTTAAAAATTTTTGCATGGGGTTGAGATGAAAAGCAAGTTAAAAAAAAGGTTAAAAATGAGCACGAGTAGCTTTGGGCAAATAATCGAAGTCGAAGAAAAGTAGCAAAATGTAATCCTGCCTTTTCTAATTGCGATATAGTAGTAGTCCATTGTATTTTACTGTATTTTAGAAACAATACATCATATCTTCAATAATAGCAACTACATATATACTAAAAAATTGTAGGCATACTTGTCGGTTCATGACTTTTAACCTGAAAAATGTTTTTAGAAAGAAATGTAGCACTAGATACGATACGATTCATACTGAATACAAAGGCATGTGTAGATTAGGTTTTGAAAAATATTTTAAAACGCCTTCAAACTATCATTACTCGTATTTTAAATCAATTGCTGTTTATCTTTCTTACGCCTTCAAAAAAGAACATAACATTTATCATAACAGTAAGTGCTGTTCTTTCACATGAGTATCCCCTCTGCTCCTGATTTTGATGAGTATACTATTTTCATCATCAGATTTTCATTAAAATCACCACAAAAATCTTTAGTCTGTGGCCTGTGGCGTGGTATTACTCCCGTAAAATCATTTTGTGTATGGCTATGCACACATATTCATACTTAAAAGTTGTTGTATCTTGGCTGCCCCATTGGAAAAATGCTTTTGCTACCACACCTTACCTGGCTACTCTGATTAATTTATGTGCTCACCTTTGAAAAATGGCATGTTTGCATTCCTCGCATTGAGTCTGAAAACAAAAGGAGGAACAGGCGCTACTTAATATCGATCCATACTAATTAACAAACTAACAACTTTAAAAGAGGAGCGCACCACAAATAATGATTTAACCTATGAGCACAAAATAGTATAGCATGCTTAAAATGTAGTGTAGTAATTCACAAGAGATTTTATAAACAAGTCAGCACCATGTGTATTTAAGACTTGACGCACTTATACAGGAATAGAATTGAAAATAACACAAAGGAATTATTTGGCCCGATGCCTTGTTCAAATTAAACAGTTCAGAGTGAGCCTTTTGAATCATTTATAAAAAGGATCAATAAATCTCATCTTTACACTTGTAAAGTTTTGTATGTTGCATGCCCCTGAGCATAATCGCGAATTAATTGTATTGTAATGAAAGGAATGATAGCGAGCATTGCATGTTTTCCTTACAATCATGGCGGGGAGAGGCTGCTCCGAAAAATGTGCAAACAACTTGGTTTCTTTAAACACTGTTATTAGCATTGTTTCACACAGAAAATCAATTACTCTTCTGGGGATACAAAAAATAAATGATTTGCTTCATTTTCACAAATTAAAATACAATTAATTGACCTATAGTATAGGAAGCTACTGACATCCTTTAAGGTTAATTAGTCGTGGGATGATTGGGATGTCTCATGGTCAGTTGTGTATCGCAGAATCTGATAAGATTGATGGCATGATTTATTAAAAGTGTTTATAATTGGACGTGTGCAAATCAGGAAGGATCAGAGGATGCGTGATATTTATTTGATTTCATTTCATTCCTAAACTCCTAATAAACTTGACATCTTGTGCAAATGCATTGTGCAATAAGAAATAAATAAGTTCCGCGTTGTAGGATTATTAAAAACGAAATAACAGTAAATATTATGTTTATTAATTGTGAAATCTCACTACGTCCCAAAACCGCGTTATGGCGTACATTTATCCTTGTCTTACGATGAATAAAAACAGGAATAGCTTCATAAATTAATATGAGCTCTTTATCTATCACATGCGCTACTACTGCTTCATACAGACTCATGAACCATAAATCTCGAAGACATTTTTATTTCTACCATGAGTTTTTGCATTTACGAGATAGTCAGTTAAAACAGTTAAAAATAGATCATAAAATCACAGTCTGAAAGTGGACGGAAATTTTATCATGAAAACACTCTTTAAAAAATAAACAAATCTTGATCCACTCAACTGCATCCTTCAATGCTTCTCGTCTTGTCGTCACATAAAAGATCGAGTAAGATCCGGATATAACCGCTAGACTGGTGTAACTTCACAGATTGAATTTTCAGCGTCCAGGGCTTGTTCCGATCGCTCTCCTTATACACTTTTACGAAATTTCAAACAGTAATTTAGATTAAGAGGGTCATAGGGGCGCCGCCGACACGCGATTTCAATAAATTTTGTACTTCGGTAGCTCAATTTTTTCTCCGTGTTAGTGTGAAGGTTCAAGTAAATGTGAGACAAATGGTTCATTCATGTAAGATGAAATTATGTACACAGCAATGCGGAATGAATACATCATCCTCTCGCTGCTAATTCTCTTATTTATAATTATTATGACCACAATTATAATATATATTCTCGCTCATTCATTAATTTCCTATATGCACAATGACAGGTTTGATATGAAAAGCATTAAATTGTTTTTTCATTATGTCTTAGTTATCAATAAATCATTCTATTTACTTAGGAACATTTCTATTCCGTGTTATTTTACAATTTTCTCCTTGTACGTATTTGCTAGCTCAGCATGGGAAACGACTGATACGACGATACGACACCACAGGAGACGATGAAGCAAGTCCAGAGTTTAATTTTTAGGTGTGCAGGTCATCGACATAAAATTTTCCATGTTGTCTCTGTTCACTATTTAAATGATGTTGTGAACTAATTCCATAATTCACTTGTAGATTCTTCGTCTGAAGGTATAAAGCTGTTCTGTTGCGTCAAGTTCTCTTTTGTTTATTAAACAGTCTCAGACAAATTGTGTACCCTTAAGCTTGCTCTTCTTTACTCCTTGAGTTTACTTTAGTGGCTTGACTTGTTGAAATCTCTGTTTATTGATTTTCAGTTGCGAAATTTAAGCCTCGCCAAAAGAATATGTCGCAAGTCAGTGATAGCAATACCAATAGTAGCAATGAGTCGGATCACTTTATCGATTTCGATTTTCTAGATACAGGCTACGGAAAGAATCATGTAAGACTTTTACGAATAAAACGAGAAGGGGCGACCCACTTCGTGAAAGAGTATGAGGTGGACACAGTGAAATAGTTGCAACGGATTCACAAAAAAATATTATTTACATCCTTTCGAAAATTCATGGACTCAGTTCCCCTGAGGAGTTCGGTTTGCTTCTGTGTAGTCACTTTTTATCAAAATACCCTCATATAACAAAGGCGAAAATATCGATTGAGGAACATCCATGGGAGAGAATGCTTTCGGATGGAATTCCACACAATCACGCTTTCATCTCATCACCTACGGCTGTTCGATTTGCCTGTGTAACTTGTCAACGAGGAGGTGGGTAAAAGCAAATACTAATTTAATATATGCTGCATGATAGTTGTTCGTAACTAGGAATTCGTAATGAAAAAGTCGTAGGAAGCTCAGTAAACAGGAAAAATGTAATCCTTTGTATCAAAACGCATATATTTTGCATTTCTGAAGTATAAAACAAGGAGTCCTCTGTTTTTTCATGTTCTAATGAATCTCTCATATGCGTTTTATAACACTAAATGTAGATCTGAAAGATTTGGTGATACGTTGAGAAATGAAAAGAAAACATGTTGACAATATTTATGAATAAAAAAGCAGACTTTCATGCCTTTTACAGTTGCAAATATTCGTCTCTGAATTTAACTTACAATTTCCTCATTTGGCATGCACAAAATCTTTCAATGGTAATTAACTTAACTTTTTATATGTATACGCCAGCTCTTCCAGATATAGAGTCTGGTTTGAAAGGTCTCCGGGTCATGAAAACAACACAGTCGGCTTTCGAACACTTTATCCACGATGAGTTCGCAACTTTGCCGGATACCCCTGAGAGAATATTTAGCACAATCATTTACTCCAAGTGGAAGTATGGGTTGACTGCTGGACTTGATTATGAATATGCATGGTGAGTCATTTTACTTAGCGCTAAAGCTGTAATGTCCTAAATGAGCATCACGTCTTTTGAGACTTTCCACTGGCGATAATTGTCGACAACGAAAGACATTTTAATGATCTTTTTATAACCTTTAAGTTCAACTTTGCTGCTTGAGGCATGAGCAAGTGTGCTATTCCAGTTTACAGCTTACATTACGATAATGATGCAATGAATGTAAAGAAAACGTTGTCTGCCATTAGTTTTTGCTTACAGGGCCACTGCAGCTAAAACAAGGTTTTTTATTGCCCCATAACACATTTAGGAAGCAATATGGTTCTCTGTTGTCTGGTAAATTCTGTAGTTTGAGTGTTTAATATGTTTCAGGAACACTGTCAAGGACTGCATCTTGTACGCTTTTGCCGGATCTCCAGAAACGGGCATCTTCTCACCTTCTGTCCAAAACACTTTGTACCTGGCTCAAAAAGAGGTGCTCGAAAGGATTCCACAGATGTCGTGGATAGAGGTTCAATTGCCGAACAAGCACTACACTCCAGTTGACTTTTCCAAGTTTAAGTATTACGGAGTAAATCATCCTGGCAATGAGAATGAAGTCTTTCTTCCTTCCGACTATCCAGCTGGCAACATTCGGGCCGTTTTAGGAAGAAAGAGTTTGCTCTCGCCGGATATGAATTCTCTGCAGTCGAAACTTTGACATTGTCTGTTTCTGCCTGTGCAATTCACATAATTGAATTACAACAAATTATACTAATTAACAGAGATAATTAAACGTAAACAATGTATAGTTGAAGAAATGTTTTAGCAGAATTAAATCTGTCGAAATTAATGTTTCTGAAAGAAATGTAATATTTTTTACAAAAATGGAGGAAACAGACAATTTTAGCACAGGCTATTTATTTTATTCTTTACGTACGTTTAGATAATACTTTATTTCGTATAATGGATGCCGGCCTTACTGTGCCTTTAAATCAGTGAGAACTGAGAATGAAAACTCTTCATTGTCTCTAGTGTAAATATATGTCAAGCACAAATAAAGCTATTTTCCGTCTTTTCAAAGTAAATCCTATTTTTGGCTTAACTTCAATTCAGCTGGAAAACAATGTGAATACGTGCATTGGCAGTATGCAATGCATTTTTTGCTTTAAATTTCACTCAAGGTCCATGAAAGCTTTTCTCTAAGGATTCAACTTTTTCAACTAAGGATAGGACATTGTCAGACACGCACTTGAATTACTCTCTCCACCTAACTTTCATGACACTTCTAATGACATAATCATTTTCTTCCTCCCAACAGAATGTCACCTCTTCCCTAGAAAAAACTCATTTTGAGAAGGTGTGAAGTGCATCGGGCACCCACATAAATCTTTCTTATGTCTTTCACCGTACCCCATATCGTATTACAAAAAAGCAGTAAAACTAAGCGAGCATGGAAGAATGTGTTATGATTCGAATTCTCAAGAAAACTCTGCTTTCACATCATACTTCCTTTTTCCAGGGGAAGCACACCAAAGTAGTACTATCATCCTTTGAAAACAGCATGCAGTCACACTTCTTTTAAGTCATGGTTCAGTGCGCGGAACGAGGGACAGGGAAAGCACAACAGAAACGGGCATTTGATATTATGTGTGTTGCATCCTGGAACAAACTGCCACTTTTTGTGGCGCTGGTATGGTGGTGGATGCATAATATATGGTACAGCATCACTTTTGCTGTTCTATTTTTTCACAGTTTTTTTTCTTACACTCTCTTCAAAACCTACATGTTTTCTTCGAGACGAGCACCTTTGGCACTCATAACGGATTACATGTTTCATCACGGTTCGCTGAACTTCCGGGAGACATGAGGGAGAATAGTGAGAAAGGCTATAGCGGTGAAACTCAGAACCGAGCTCAGTCTTGTGTAAACCTCTTAATTTATTAAGATAATGCTTTTCAACGGACCCAAACGGAATGACGAGGAAAGGCAAGAATAAATGCTTTAAATCAAAGCGACCACTGTATCACCGCTATCACAAGGCACACAGATTTCCCAACAATTCGCCAAGAAGATACTTAGGTAAAAATTTCACTTGTCAGTGGGGAGCAAAACTCGGAGACTTTTTGGAATTTGCGGTATATACATGCATACATAACAAACGATTATATACTTACATTATTATCCTTATACACACGAAACGGGTAGCGCATTATGAGCTCTTGACTTCCCTCTCTTTTCCGTTTTCAAACAATGAGACATTCTCCAACGTCCCTATCCGGGGGCTTACTCTCCGGGACACTTTTTTTGTAGTCTTTTATTTTCCAGCTGGCCTTGCAAAAAGTTATGAAGCTAGCGGATATATGCAATAATTTGAATACAATAGCAGATATCAGAGTTCCTCATTCTTCTTACTACTGCGTTCCTGCACTGATTCTCATTCAAATTCAAAGTTTGTATGCAACTCTAACGAACCAAAGGATTCGATAAGGATTTTTGTCTTTTTAGGCTCATTCCACAGATAAATTTGTGAATTCAAGGAACTCAAGCTTGAGAATTTAAGTAAAATGAGAAAGGACAATGTGGCTATTTGAGACAAAAGCATATCCCTTAAAATCCAAGGAAATTATTGTAGCAACTAACAAGAACATGTGAGAGCTTTTATTGCATCCCATAAACATAAAGTAAAATGTATTCACATGCATGGTGATAAAAAAAACAGGAAGACGAATGGAGTCTCGTGGGAATCAAGGGTAATTTTTAGTAAAGCTGGAAGAAATGGGATGATTCCAGCTCACTTCATTTACAGTCTCAGCAACCCGTTTCCTGTGTTCCCATCTCAAGTTTGCGTTTCATTTAACAGAACAATGGAAAATTAATGGTAAGCCATGCGTTTCCCTATTTTAGTTTAGTAACCTCCTCTCACACTCATTTTTCTCGAGATTTTCTTCCCTCCATAGTAAACACTCATTCATTCTCTGTATAAGTTTTTGGAGTTTTCTCTCACGTTCATGGATTGGCCTTCCGTTCCGTTCCCAGCAAACTATTTCCTGTCTCTTGTCATTCTTCTTAAAAGCCAGAACGAGAAATCTGGCAGGAAATGACGACCCGCATGCTGCACTATATTGCTGTCCCAGCACAAAAACGACGTTAGTCATTGTCAGTAATAACGACAGCAGGCTAAGATGAGGATTAAAATAGTGATACAATTTCGAATAAAAGTGGTTATATCTTGAATGAAATGAGCCACCTACGTGAACGTGTATAGTTGGACATAAGTCCACAAGAACTTGTCACACTAACCATGACTTATATCTCGAGTGTGCACATAAAGCTGCACGGATAGCTATCGTAATTCGTAAATCTCAAATATTCGATGTCACGTTATACTCACAAATCATACTTTATCCATATTTACCTATTCTATTTGGTTTAAACTGGCAGTAGCCAATAATTTTCAATGCAACCTTCGACACAAGCTTAAAAAGTGCCGTGATAGTTTTCATTATATCATGGCATACATGAAGCGTGTCGAGCATTTCTACAAGCGGTTTTATTATACCATATTTTGTACGTAATACCATGCTTGCTGGAAACCTTTGGAATGATTTTATTCTTAAATTATAAATACAAACTTTACATACATACATTTATAGTATATGTTGACTAACGATATGACACCAATGGTGCAAACTTTCTTTGAAAATCTGACACAATAATACATCTTGAGTTGACGTGCATGTTGGTAGTATACAAAGAAAAATACTTGGTTCAAGGGAAAACGTTCAAATTTAGATTTACTAGGTGGAATCCACAAGGCGACAAGCTTCAAGAATAATGAATGCAGCTTCCTGGAATCCAATGGTCTACCGGATATCAGCGGAGGTCTGAGGGTCTTACGTACCATGCTGCTTTACGTAAGTCTAGTTTTATTTGCGTGAAGGAAAATGCACATCGTTATAGTTGTCTGCTGGCTCCGTTATAAAACGCATCTTGGAGTCAGTCAACAACAGAATCTTCTTACAAAGGATACATACAAAATGGTTATTTTTAAGGCAACCCGTTGACTGCTCACTGGAGAATTTTCCTTGGGCTGTGAAATTAGAGTAAGACACTGTTAACTGCCTTTCTGGAAAGGAGTCAGTTGCAAACATCACTTTGTCATTGTATGTATATATGATAAGTAAACGCATGAAAATAACATGACTATCTAATATGTCTAAAAGCTGTACAGCACACATCTCATTCCATTCCTTTACAGTGTCATGCACGCACGGAGGCGACGCTAAAGTGTTTGTTGAAGGCCCCGCAGAGGTAAAAGTTAATTGAAAGTCAGAAATTGCATTATTCTGACCCTGGACCTACCTAAGCTACTACAAAAGTTAGGTGCACCAAAAATGTCGTGGTACATGCTGGTACTCGCAAATATCTCGTCCGTAAAAGAGAGAAAACCTGGAAAGAAATTTTGAGTGCGGAAATGGAGCGAAAAGCGAGTTGAAACTGACTTTTAAACATTCATGGAATAAAATTAAAATTCACCACGAGAGATGCTTTACAAGAGTTTGGCCATCTCATCTTTTTTCCTGATGCAGATCACATTTCGTGACGATACATATAGCCTCTTGTACCCTGGCACACGATGAATGAATGATATGACTGCTGATCCTTACCCCAAAGCTCATGTCTTTTTTAGTTCAACGAAATCATAATGCAAAATAGCGATCATATATGTGTTCGTTTTTATTCATTCATATAAAGAAAAGAGATCTCGTGGTCATACATAGTTTACTTTCAACTTTTAGATCCTTACTTCGTCATCTACACCAAAAGTGGAAGTTTTTATTTGAAAAGAGAAATGAATCTTGTTTTTATGATTATTTTTTTCAAATGCAGACACCAGACGTATTGAAACAGTTGTAAGACTCATAAACTGACATAAGTACATCACAACCATGTATGAATAAAGCGGAACACGTCCTTGTAGCACTTTTGCATGCTTCATGATGAGTGTATCGTCGTGCTGCGGAAGCAAACCGCCATTAGCAGACATAGACTCTCATGCAGAGACAGAGTAATACATGATATTCAGTCAGAGAAAGAGAGATGTAGAGAGTGATACCCAGTTTATTAACTAGAAAGAGCAAAGTGTATTATTTCGAGTTAAGTAAACACATTTAAATGGACTTTGTGAATGTGATGGGGGAGCAAGGTAGAAAAACGTGTTCTTTTTGTGCTTTCCAGAGCATATCATATATTCATTTTCCACTCGGCTTGCTTCAGGGCTCACTGGGATGGAATATTATTACCATTACTTAAACCTTAAGACTTTTGCTTCTTCAAGTATTACCAATTTTGCGAAAAGATTTAGTCTGCACGTTACGTTTTCGGATAGAAGAAAAAAGTTTTTTTTAGTTTAAATACCATAGCTGATAAATCGTACGTAGATTCATACATTGTATAAAGTACCCCCGTATTATCCAACTAAGAATAGACTCCCTGATTAACTTTGAAGCTTGAATTGATCCAAATAAGCCTTTTAAAATTCGAAGCTTTATTTCACCTCTTCCTTTCAATTTTTCTGCACACTTCGTGCTTCACGCAAAAGTAAAAGAATGAGAAAAATCAACTTACCGTGAATTTGATTGTACACATATTCCTTCTTACTTCTTACAGGGATAATAGGGAAGACTGACATTCCTCAATTTATGCGTGATTCTATGGAATTCGAATGAAACTGAGACCCAACCAGTTTTTGATTCCAATCTGTGTTGTTTTCTTCTTACAACTGTGAGCTCTGCTGTTATGATATCTCTGAGGGAAATTTTATGTAAAACATCCCAAGTGGGTTTTCTATTCATGGCATGGAAATCTTATGTGTTGTGAAAAATTCCACTGATACACACATTTCGTTTGTGTTGGCATTACGCGTGACAAGCAAAATCCTGATAAGGTCTGACTCGGAATATTTATGCATGTGAATGTAAGTTGACAATTCTAAAGGAGAGATGAAATATGGAAAAGTTTAAGTTGATATGTGACTGTCGAGAGAGAGATGAAAGTTTCATCCAGGAATCGTGAAAGCGTATAACAATATGCTCTGTTTCTATTATAATATCGATCCCGATGTTTAAAAGCAACCAACAAATAAGGGCCACCCCAAAAACGTAGTTTTCCATCATTGTGCTTCCTGGAAATTCACAATGTGCGTTGAGGTAAAAGGATAAACACAACAAGACAAAATAATGATGACTTCCTTATGGCAATTGTTAGGGCAATGTAGAGGCAACCATTTATAATAATTATTAATGGCTTTGTCAGTGGAACTTTCTAATTTTAGGAATGCCAAAGCATGCGACTCCCAAGACCGATGTGAATACAATTGGTTTTCTTTATTGTTTTACAACTACATATGTATGTAACGTTAGACACATTGTCAAAAGTTAATTTGATTATACACTTTTCACTCTCTTGTATTGACGACAATCCTTTGAAGAGTTTCTTTGAAATAGAGAGCTCTCAGTTGCTTCTAAGGGCGATCTAATAACATGAAAAGGAAAACATTCAGCATGAAAAAAAAATCCTCTGCAAGCACAAGCACACCCCCTATTATCCTGCATGGTGACATATACATATCTAAATTTTCACCGTATCATAATAGTGTAGTACAGCATAGCCAATTACCAATTACACCTATTTCAATTAAATAGCATAGTCATTCTATACGTTAATGAGTTGTTAATGAGGAAGTAGAATAAAAATATGTCCATGCCCTTCTGATTCTATGTTGTCGAGTGGCGTGTGTCAATATTTGATAGACGTGTACTTCATGACAGGAAAAAGTTTGAAAGACGTTTCATTAATAACCTGTCGGTATTCTCTAACAGGCACTTTATTTACATTATCTCAAAGGAAAAATTGTTTTTGCATCGTTTCCTTCTCTCGCTCGGGTTCTTGGATGTCAGTGCTGTTAGTGTTATCCTGCAATTTAGAAACAAACAAGGTCTCCAAAGTACAAGAAATAGGAAAAATAAATATGAAGATAAAAAACATTCTCTTCACATCCGTTACAGCCTAAAGGGTTTAAACTATAATTATGAATAGTGTTTCTGTGTAATTTTTACATACAAAAATATATAATACCCATTGAAAGAGAGCCTAGAAAGGAAATAACAGTTAAGAAGTTGAAGATTAGTAATGTAAATGTTGATTTTCTGCTTTACAATTGACAATTACGCATGAAAAAGAGTCTTGGAATGGGTATTTTTAATTTCCCGTCTTTGCTAGAACTGAAATATTTCTTAGATTCGTGGGACACAAAATATGAGAAAATAAGCATATAAGGAAGACTTGAGAATCACATGAGCTGAAAAATCTAATAACTAGACTGTACTTAAGTCCACTCAATTCCGCGTTGTCTTGAACAAGTTCGACCAAATACAGTAAATCGATGCAATAGAAATTTTCTGCGAGATGCTTGGAATCAATTTCTCTCTATTTCTAATACCCATGAGCAACTACAAGTTGGATGGAAAATCTCTAAAAGTACGTGTTTGACGGGATTATGGGTTATGGGTTTGTCTACACTTCGATCGTTCCCGCCTCCTCTGTGGAAAAATAGTTGACCTCTTGAATTGATCGACAAATTAATCGAAAACCAACGGATGGTGTGTCCATATTTTAGTTGATGGGGGTTTCACTTACGATTAGTGGGTAAAATAGACAGCAAAATTGGGTATAGAGATGATTTCTATAAAATAAGCATTATCCCCAATTGCTATTTATACAAGGCGGATCAACTATCAACCTATCAAACAAACATAGTCTTATATGTGCTTAGCTTAGCACAACTTCCTTTCATATCCGCATCTACCAATACCCTCTATAGTCAACCGTTACGCCTTAGACAAGTTTGCGAGTAAAGGAGCAATTTGCCAGAAAACTGCTCTTTATCTTTCAATAACTTCAAGCAGATGATATATTAAAGGATCTTCTCCATAAACCAAATAAGGATTTCCTGCAATTTTCATCAATCCATATATTAGCCGACAAACAAATATGCGATTGCGATTGGCAGAAATCTACAACTTACCAATCCCAATGATACCCGAATAAGATTATGGTTTTCAAGAAAGTGGAACTTGGAAATACATAAAGGAAATTTTCATTTAGGACATGGACATACCCCTTCCGTTCCCACAATCCCCCAATGAGTAATATTTCACAAGATTAAAATAGCTTTCTAACAGAACGATTTCAGAGAAAAGTTATAGTGAATAGACATATTACATGACTTGGTGATACACATGATAGGAGACATGCCACATTTTCGAATTCTATTGAAATGGGTCCATCCAGCAGAAACAAACTAGGAGAGTGGTACTTACATTAAATGTGCTTTCATATACCTAATACACTGTCGAGTACGTCCTCACAAGTAATCGAGTTTCCCTTCCAAAATGGATTCCAGTAAAAAAAGTGAAAGCTTCGATTGCACCAAAGACGTCCTCTTACTTTTGTTGTCTTGTAAAATCCACTTGCATACTTTGGATGNCCTCACAAGTAATCGAGTTTCCCTTCCAAAATGGATTCCAGTAAAAAAAAGTGAAAGCTTCGATTGCACCAAAGACGTCCTCTTACTTTTGTTGTCTTGTAAAATCCACTTGCATACTTTGGATGAAATAGCTACCCCTTTCGCCAGACTTTCTCAGCCAGGTATAAGTCTGAGTTATAGCAAGTTGTCACTTAAACTCTTCGCTATCCCTTTCTTCTCGGAAATTTACCAGCCTGAGGTAACTAGCCTAAAAACGATCCTTTTGTATTTTGTGATTGAGACCAATTCACATGAGACAGTGGGGTGCATGGAAATACGGGACTTTCTTAATTTCTGTGTAGTTCATACAAGGGTATCGCGATAATGGCAGAAGATACACAAAAGAATGTAATTCCAGAGGTTGGGCTTTTCTCATTTCTAGACGTCCTTTTCACCAAGAACAATTCTCTATGCGACTTTGTGAATTAAAAAGGATTAAACTCATGAAACTTTTTGGCATATGCCTCGAAAATTGGGTGCGAACTTGGCAGCAAACTTTCCTGGTGCAGTTTCATGTACCATGTTGAGTAGGCATACTTTACGGCTGTGAAATACCCAGCAGAATCTTTGCGGAACGTAACTGTCTCTGGAGAAAAGTCATTTGGTGATTAAAAGTGTGTAAATCTACAAAGTCACAAGCATTAGTTTGACTGCTTTCTTTTATACCCTTAGACAAGATGAGGGAGATACAAGGAAATCCTAAAGCATCTTTAATTTACCGTACGCAATAAAATGCACTTGGCCAGTGATTAATATAATAGCAGTTAAAAACTGTCAACTATTTGCTGCCATTTAACGTCAAAAAAGAAAGGCTTTTAAAACATGGGTTCACACTTCCTGGTCGGTTTTATTCATTTCCATTCGTTACAAGAATACATTCATTCTAATCCCACACTTCATTCGGTAGCAGTAATAAATTATGCTATTTGGTGTTCACCATGCAATTTGTCTAATATTAAAAGGAATCAGGAAATCCTAAAGCATCTTTAATTTACCGTACGCAATAAAATGCACTTGGCCAGTGATTAATATAATAGCAGTTAAAAACTGACAACTATTTGCTGCCATTTAACGTCAAAAAAGAAAGGCTTTTAAAACATGGGTTCACACTTCGTGGTCAGTTTTATTCATTTCCATTCGTTACAAGAATACATTCATTCAAATCCCACACTTCATTCGGTAGCAGTAATAAATTATGCTATTTGGTGTTCACCATGCAATTTGTCTAATATTAAAAGGAAAATAAGTGGCAAATATTACTACAGTACATAGATACATATGTATACACACATGCGATTATTTTACTTCTATATAAGTGTGTAACATCGCTAGGAAAAGTAGTAGTTTAGGATCAGAGGGTATTTTATTGTTTCGATTTTCGTATTGGTTATTCAGGTTCCTTTCCCTAAATTTGCTAAGCCGTACACGTAACGTAATATACCTGATACAATCCTTATTAGATTTCTTGCTCTGCTTCCTATATTGTATTATTGTATCGAATTTTGTTGTTTTCCTGCCTCTAAAAACTTTTATCCTTTCACTGGAAACTGTTCACATCCCCCAGCGCGTTTAGTTGTGGACTACTGTTCGTTTTCTCCATTTGCTTTTACGTGATGTTTCTGGTTTTTCGGTTCACAGATCGGATTACATATGGACCGGATAAATCTGTTGTGTGTATGGTTTTGTGTGAAGTAAAAGTTTTTTTCTTTATTTGTTCTGTATATATGCTCATGAAATGACATGCAAATGTATATCATCATCTTCATCTCATCACTGCATGAGTATCGTCGTTAGGTCTCCTGAGTCTGCATAAAAAATCAAAAGATAAAAAGTGGAAAAGTGATCACGTTTAGCGTCAAACTATGATGGTTTCATATATTCCAAAACTGGATTTTTTACTTGGAAAATACCAGTGAATTTACATACAAGATCCGGGAAATGTAATACGGAATGTGGAAGTTATTACTCTAAATATAAGACATCAAGACATGAACTTACATCGTCGGTATCTGGTAGTGCGGCGTTGTTAGTGGTGCCCATAATGGAGGAGAAAGGGGTAAAAGGAGTGTCTTCCTCCCATCTTGCACGGGGATAGCTGAAGTATGGGCTAAATTCTCGCGAGAGAGTACAGAAAAATGTAGTAATGTCACTGAAAGCTAAGTTTTGGAGCACGTTCAGGGAATTTATGACCCCTTTTGTGGGGTAGTACAAGATTGTATGGAAAACTGTGGAAGGAGAAGTGGAAAAAAATTTAGTGGACGATTGGGCTGAGCTCGCATCACTGCAATTTCTGTCACCGACGTTGCTACATTGGTTGGGATGATAAGTTCGCACTGAGGAGCGGACCAACGACTCGGCCAGTTTTTGCAGGAATTTTGTCGCATTTTTTGAACAGTGGTGGTTAGCAACTTCAGTCACGCATCGTAGATAGTGGAAACGAATGCTGTGGAGGAGCGGTCAGAATAAAAGGAAACAAAACAAAATATATGAGGTTAGAATTGAATTTTTTATAGTAAAATGACTAGCTTCAGATTTCAGATGCAAGAGAAATGGTTTCTTTTCTCTGAAAAGCATTGCTTAAAACATCCGGTTACAGTGAAGGTTTGTAAAAAAAATATCCAGAAAAACAATCATGCTGCTGTGAGCAGGCTACCGCATTTACGAAAAGAGCACTTATTCGAAAACTAAAAGGTAATGGAAACCATACACTACGATGACAGGAATGTGTTACAACGGTAGAGGAAATAAATAGCATGTCCCACACCGTACTGGCAACGAAGGGACACGTTTTTTTTATAAAAAAATATATTGTAATGCATTTCACTTAAAATAGCAATGAAGGGAAGTTGGTACAAAAATGAAGTGATACAAAATATATATACAGAATTGCTTTCATGTTTTGTTCGTACCAACACAAGCCAAGAGTATCCTTG
>JAHZNA010003031.1:0-40434 GCA_027743935.1 Sinodicranocentrus sp. ZH6 | reverse complement strand
TCTTTTGTAAAGCCACTTATTACGTGTTTAATGCATGCATCTATTGTTTTTCTAGGGTGGAGACATCGTGAAAAAAGGACTGTGGGTGCGTTGCATGTGTGAATAGATATCGGTTTCCTCGGAGCTCCCGTGCTTTTTTCAGGTAATAATCCTTAAAAGTATTACGGTGTCATTTGAAGGGGAGTTTTTTTGCATTGCTGCATGCATCATTGAAGAGAAGAATGCCGAACGGGGAAGACAAACACGCGTATAAAAAAATTGCTTTTTTCTGCACTATTATAGAGATGGGTGGGTTGTTTATATTGTGTTGTGACAATGACTGTATTATAGTTTGAGGATAACATGGGGATGATGCGGGAAAGGAATATATTTTTTCAAAGAGAGAAGCACATTTTTATGTTGACAGTGACACACGCTGGCTTGTCGTATGGGTGATATTTGTTGACTCACATTTATGGGAAGGAAAGAAAACGGGAAAAATCTTTGAGGACATGTAGCTTTGTCTTTGTCAATGAGGTTTTTTCTGGATGGAATATAATAGGGAATTGTATGGAATGGGATAAGAGTTGATTTTAGTAGTTCAGAGGTGGATCATATATAATGGAGAAGGAAGAAGAGAGAGAGAGGAAAAATACAAGATATAGAAGAGTATAGAGTTCACTTGCACCAAGAAATCCTCTCAGTTATCAATGTATCTAGCGGGGTGTATCATGAATGGGGAGACGGTGTGGAATAAATGGTGGTGGTGGTGGAAGGAATACGATTTTTTTTTGGATAGCTCTAGTTATTTATTATTAAATTCCCAATTGGAATGCCAAAAACAAATGAAATGAGATGGGATGGATGGAAAGGTTCTCGCACAAGCATATAAACTGTGTGAGTGAGTTGATGTTACTATCAGTGTCTGGAGTGTTGCTACTTTTCCTCTCCTCCGGCTCCAACCCTCGATATAAATATTCTTACTCTCTTGTACTCTCCAACTGGAGAATTTTCCAGACGAGAAGAGAAAATAGCATGGAAGTAGGGAATGGGAAGAGTAGAGCGCGCGGTGGTTTGGAAAAGAGAAAAGAAGGTTCTTGTTGGGACATTGGGTTTTCACATTTTCCCCGAGAAATGACTCTGAGACTACAATAGAATGAATTGAGAAGTCAGGCTGGGAAAAACAGACAGAAAGTGCACCTTTTTTCTTAGGTATATTCTTTCATACATTGTGATGGTTGGGGAGAGATAGAAAGAGATAAAAAGGAAAGGAACGTGTGCTTGGAGTGGTGGCGGTGGTGAAAAAGATTTTTCTAAAGGAGCAACCCAGACAGAGGTTTACTTTGCTACTTGCGTTCCTCCTCCGCGTGCTCCTTTATTTTGTGTCGTGTGACTTTCCATGATCCTAGTAACGGAGAAGGCAGTAGAGAAAAAAAGATAGAGTAGCTCAGAGAGAGAGTCACAGTGTGAGCGTGCATAATATTCTGCTTGAGGGATATAAATATATATGGGATAGAATAACGTCTAGCTGAAAAACTCTTTTCTTCTGGATTGCTTATGTTTTCAGCTTTTCTTCCTTGCCTTATATCCAAATCCAGCTTTTGATGTTGGCTCATGTGTAAGGTTTATACAAGGGATATGCATAGTTGTGGAGGAATGTATTCTCGATATTTCTTGGAGAGACACACACAAGTTAACTTTTTACTTTATCTTTGTCCATTACGATACGGAGATGGGTTTACATAGAAAAATATATGTTGTATGCATGGAATTTTCCTTCTTTGGGGTTAGCATACATATAGGTTCTGGATGTTCTGGAAAGAACTCGGGAGAAAAACAAACGAGCATCTTTTGTGAATATACAAGGGAGAATAATGCTTTCCATACGGTAGGCTAGAAAATGTTTGAAGGTTGCTTATCTCTGAGTTGGAAGGAGGAGAAAAAATCTTTTTTTAGTCACAATACTTTTTTTTATGGAAACGAGTTGTAGAGAATTAGTGTTATCGGATTATACCAGATTTTTTGTCTTCATGTATGCATACACACCGGAGCTGGATGAAACGGTGGATTAATCAGGGTAGAATTAGCACACAGGCTATGTTGCAACTCCATTTTTCCTGGATATATGCAATATCATGTTATATATTTTGGAGAAAACATATGTTTGACTTGTATATATGTCTGAAACAGTCATTAGCCTTGTATCCTTGATGGAAGCTGATAGGAGCGGAAAGAGGAGTGAGCGCTTGTTAGTTGCATGGTTTTCCCTTGATGGGTTGGAAATGTCAGAGAATTTGCAGCTGGCTTTGGTGGCAAACGTTTCCCTTGACGGTAGAAAAAGGTCCGTCTGGAAGAAGAAAGGTAGCTGTTTTGATGCTCACATGAATTTTTGGAGGGATATGGAGGAAAAAAAATTTTATGTGAAGAATTTATGCCTTATCATGGTGAAGGACGGTGTATGTTTTAAGGGAAATGTAATAGCTTTGAAGAAGCTTGTCTAAAAATATAGTTTGTATGATGACGAGTTTCTACCCGGGGTAGTAGTGTTTGATCCTGTTAGCTTTGTTGATTTTTAACTTGATTACGGAAATTAGGAAAGGATATGAAACAGCTACTTTGATGGTTCATTTTTTTAGTTACATGTCATTAGAGAGGAGTTTGCTTGCTCATTTGAGAAAATTAACGTGTGTTAAACTGGAGATATTGGTGTAATGAAAAAAGTAAAGTTTTCTCCTACGGGTAGAATTGGTTACGGTTTTTAAAAGACAATGGGGATCCATTTGTTCAGGATTGAAGTGGGGGCAAATGAGTTTTTTTTGGAGGGGATTACTTCCGATATTATTTTTACGTGAGGTGGAAAACGAGGTGGATTACTGGATAGGAAGATGTGATACAAGTTTTATTTTTTTCTGGTAACAGTTGTTAGGTGAATCTTATGAATGAAAGGATCAGTAAAGATGATTGTTTGTAATTCAAACTGAGGTAATGTTTTTTTGACTGTGAGAAAATTCAAAGAAAAAAAATGAAAGAGGTGTATAGCGTTATTAGAGTTTTTCAATGTGGGATTTTCCTCCTTGCATCTCCCATCACCAAGCATTTCCCTGACACATTAAATGGGATGGCATGAGAGTGTGCGATGATAATAAAGTTCGGTCTGCCGCCTTGGGAATGCAAGTTTGAGTAGATTGGTTTCTGGTGGAGTAGTCATAACGTAAAAATAAAAGCGCTTTTCTACTTGAGGATGTGAACGAGGGTCGACTGGAAGAAGACTATGAGGATTTTGTCTTTTAGTTGAAGGGAAGCAGGAAAACCTGTGGGGTAGATATTTCTTCCGAGTAAATATACGTAGGCATGCTCATACTTTAAAAGAGGTAATGTGACTCTTTGGTTGTTCAATAGGGAAAAGTTTTTCTTTTACCGGAGTTTTCAATTTCGAACTGGTGGACTTGTCAGGATGGTATCTTTTCATGTTTTCATGCTTATTACTTGAGAGAGGAGCAAGATGAGGATATTTTTTGAAGGTTTAAGTTGTGTGATGGCATTTTCCATTGTGTACTACTCAGATCGTCACATATTCTTTCCAAGTTCTTTTTCACTTTCAATACTTTAGAATAAGGAGAGCATATAAATATATGTGTGGAAAAAAGTGTAGTTGTGTTGGGAGAACAGGTCGTTGGAATTTTTCTAGTAGCCCCTTGTGTGCTATTTAACGACGAGGGTTCAACTCTTACTATGGCTAAATGGGAAGACGGGCTGTGAACCGGGAGGAAAAAATGGTGGCAAGAGTTGAGACGCAAGTAAGGACTCGTAAGAAAAGGAGGAAAAACCTACGGGTTTAGGTTATATTAGGTTAGATTTTTTGGATTTCTTTTTCTTGTTCAAAGTAAGGGAATATCGAAATGGATGTTGCGTGTCTCACTCGAGTTTCGAAAGTTTTGGAAACTTTTCAAAGGAGAAGATGGTGGGGGATACAGGAAAAAAGGAAATGTTGGGAAGTGGAGGAGGAAAGTAGATTTTCGTGTGTTTATATTTCCCGGGAAAGTTTTGCACTTTTTCCAAGGAAAATGACAGGAATAAGGATTAACTGTTGTTGGAAGGGAAAGAAAGGGAAAGAAATAAAAAAAAACATGTGAAGAGGTTACCCCTATATATGCGTTTCCTTGTTTTGCTGAGCAGTTTTATTTTTCCTACTTTGTTCTACAATATTATTTTCCTGGATTGGAGCATTTCCCGGAATTGGAGGAAAGGAGTGTAAACCTCTGTAGAGTTTTTGTTTAGATGTGTGAAAAGAAAAGGTAAAAACTAGATTTTTCTGGAGGAATATAGTTTGTAATGGTAATAGGTAGTTGCGTTAATGTTAGTTTTATACGTGACACGGATGAGTAGAACATTTTTATTGCTGTTTAGAAAAACATGGAGTGACATTACCACCGTGCTTAATTCCTCTCTATTGGGCTCTCCTAGAGTAATATAGCTAGGCTGGGTATTAAGGTAGCTAAAATGGCATTCATTTCGCCTCTAGTCAATGATGCATGGAAAAAGGTTATTCCTGTAAGATAATTAAGAGCAAGGGAACACTTTCATTCACAACCAAAGTAATAACAGGGGAAGGTTGGGAAAGCTTAAAATAAACATTCGCTTGTTTCGCTTTGGAAAAATGTGCAAGTTAAGCATGTGTACGAAATGTGCAAAGGTGGAAGGATTTTTTGATTATATTACTATACAAGAATTTTCTTATTATTTTCCTTTTTCCTTAAATGACAACATGTTTCTGTGTTTCGGTGGCTATTTTGAATGTGGGGTATAAAGCTAAAAAAAAACTTTTCTCCAAAGTTTTCCACTCAAGCGTAAAACACTCTGTGTACCGTGTGGAGCAACGCAGGTGGCTAATGTTATATGATTGAAGCGTTTTTATTTTTGCAAAACTGTTCGAATCAATTTTCTCATGTGTTCATTTGTCGGCTTGTGTGAGTGTGTGTCGCTGACTATCTTTTTATTACTCAGGAGAGGAGAAGCTACGCACACACGGAATATTCACATCTCCTCGCATGGCGGAGTCAAAAGGAAAATAAAAAAGTTATTGTGGGATATTACACACATAATGTATGGTCGGGAGCGGTTGTCGATTTCCATGTGCACGTGAATGAATATGTGAAATGTTGCTTGAACATGAGGTTTATGGCCCTTGCCCTCATTGGACAGATGAAGTATTAACGACCTCTCTCTCTCTTTAGCCATCTTGTTGCTAGCTGCGTGCCACTGCCGCTTGGTCTGGTATTGGTTTTTCTTGCAGTTTTTATTTCTGCTAACCACTCCATTTCCGAAACCTCGATTTTGCCAAGAGAAAAGTGTAATAATCAGTGAGGGAGAGTTTGTTGGAGAATTATGATGGGTTTAAGTGAGCGTGCCAATTTTTATATCGGGATAGGGAAAATACAACCCATTTTCTGACTTTTACAACTTTGGAGAGAGATGAGAATAATGCGATAGGTGAAATTAAAAGTGGTTCACGGTGAGAAAAAGCAATATACGTCACCACTGATTTTGTTATATTATGGCAGATGCAATCATTCCAAGTGAACGGAACGGAGAATGGGTTTGAACAGAAAATTTGCATGAATAAGTAGTCAAGGCTTAGCATATCTCTCTCGTGTGACATTCTCAGCTCAGGTTTTTTATCCTTGGCAATTTCTCATCATCACATAATTATTGGCGAGTCAGTTAGATCAGATGGCTTCTTATCATTTGAGATATTTCAGTAGGTGAGCAGATGAGCTGAGAAGGATGTCAACGATTGGATTGGATCGAGGAAAAAATGAGACTTGTGCTGTGGTATATATTCTTGTTGTAAAAAATGGGGTAAAGGATACATTACATTTTTTGTGATGATTATATATGTGTCTATAGAATATGTAAATGTGCATCTCCTCATATTATGGTCGATGTAACGTGACTAATGGGAAAATGTAATAAGAACAACGTTATAGAAGGCTGTTGTAATACGCTCGGGATATTTTTATAGGTAGATAGATAGCGGGTTATAAAGAACGTCATCATCATCATTTTCCTTCTGTGTATATGCTCAAATGAAAGGGTTGTTGAGATGGCCGTGGTATTTTTAGAATTTATCCAAAAATATTTTTGGTTTAGTGGGATGTTTATAGGAGAGCAGTTCTCCGAGACTAGATGTGTACAGATGTGTATTATTTATACACATAATATCGAAATGGAATGAGACGACGAGACAAAGTGGAGGAGAGTTTCTTTTATGTATAGTCTACTGCAAAGGTAAAATGTGAGAGGTGATGTTTTCAAGTTGGAGATTCTGCTCTGGGCTAATATGGAGGAATTCGCGGTAGTCAAGAAAGTAGAAAGGGTAGTATGCTCCGTGAGTGGATAAAATGTTGTAGTCACTACGTGGTATGAAATTCAAAGGGCTAGTAACTCCATGGAGGAAACTTTTTTTTAAAGAAAAAATCTTACACAAGTTGAACTTAACTGGCTGCCAGAGACTCTGATTTATGCATGGAAAATTCATAAAGTCGATTATGTTACGGGCTCCCACTTTGACGAAGTTGAAATTTGTGTTGAAGAAAAAACACATTAGGAATTTTTTCAGATAAAAAATTAAAGTTCATGACTTGATCTCTTCTACGGATCATGTAATCGTTTCTTTCACACAGAAAAACACGGCTAAGTATACCTATTGCTAAATTGGTGTTTGGATTGTGTGCTAGGAAAAGCAGTAAAAATACTTGAGAGTGAAGAAGCACTTTCTCACACAATCTGTAGATTTTTGTAACGTGTGCGGAAGAAAACACTCACATAAAAATGTTTATAATGGGCGGTAATGATGAGACATATCGTTTGGCATGAAATACTTGAGTCTACCCAAAGTTTTAAAAAAATGTAGGGATGTGAACGAGTGTGCAGAAAGCGATGAAAAATAAGAACATTTTTTTCTTCATCTCACTGTACCAATTGTAGTCTGTATTTTGCTGGTGAAACGTGGCACAAGTGACATTAATTTTTCTTTAATCTTCCTACTTAACATCTGTTGAGGATGGTGGAAGTATGTCACTAATGGTGAAGTAAGATTTTTTCCTCACTCTTTATCTCTCATATGCAAGAAGAGGATACATTTATCCTAAAGATATGGAGAAGGGCTACAGGGAAAAAATTGTTTTGGATATGCGTGTTGTTTTGAAAAAGACAAGTGAGCTAACAAGAGAGATGCAGAGAGGGATGATGACAGATTGTTTGGTTGAGCTCCAAACCATTTCCCATCCTTTTGTTAGGAAGATGGTAAGGGGAAAACATAAGAAGGGTGGGGAAGGCTGATGCTGAGAGGAGATAATACATTTGGAATAATTCTGGTCACTAGTTTTCATTTCTCATTGTGTTCCTCTCTGTCAGGCTCTTTCTTTGGAGATAAATTCGAACGTTGAAAGGCTTCCAGGTTTGATTACTCTGTAAAGTTTGCTTTTGTTGATGTTATTTCATGTGACGTGGTGTCGAGTTGAAAATTGAAAGAGATGCACTTTTTGTAGCATATATCCTTGCAAACAGCTTTTTGCTTTCGAGTCTTTAGATTTTAATGGAAGTGGAAGTAAATTGGTGTAGTAAAAGTGGAAATGTACATTCCTACGCATGATTTTAAAAATAGGTTTAAAGAGCTTGGTTGAGTTGGTCTAATTAAACATGACAAATGAAAGAGCACGTGATGGGTTGGATTCGGTTCGTTGTTTTTAAACAGACAAGAGGAGTGCGTTTGAGTGGAGCAGGTTTTTTTGTGTGTGACGTGATGATGATGCTGATGTCTTACTTTTCATGAAACAAGGCAACTCTTCTCTGGAGAGGAAAGGGTTAGATAGTGAGAGGATTGAATTAAATTATCAGCAGCAGGAAGGAAAAAAAGGGAGTAGAGAATTTCCATTTGTTCTAGTCACCTTCACTTCACACGCGTGCTTGTGATAGGTTATCGCGAGAGAGTCCTATCCAGGTATCCGTGTTTTGAGACCATTAAATCCCCGTAAATCACATTAATAACCAGTTTTGTGGTGTTGGGATAAGGCAAGTTGATTTAAACCTGTTGAACTATGTTTATTTTTCTGTCTTTGCCTCTTTTGTCTGGTGTGGTGTGTGCGTAAAGGCCATTTTTGGCTATGGTGGATATATTCAAAGGAAAAAAATAACTGCCCATATTAGCCTTGCTCGTTGTTGTTGCCCACATATGTACAAATATATATTTCAGGTTTCATGATGATGACGAGTTTGTTAAGAAGTATGATAAATTTGCTTTTACCCTTCACACATTTAGCATGGCCATTATAGACCGTTCCAGTTGTATAATGATAGAAATGCATGAGCTCCGAGAATGAGAGACCGAGACTGGAAAAGGGAGCTGAAGAGGGATCACCCAAGCGCAACAAAGAAAAAAAAACATAAATAGAAAGAGAAAGAGAGAGAGAGTGTGTGTTTGTGTGTAGGAGTAGGAGAGAAAAAATGGAGGAGAGTCAGGTAATAACAGCTAACGAATGACTCCCATAACAAACAAACAGGGAGGGAAAAAAGAAAATGGTTGGAGGGACTAGATTCTCTTGGTGTTTTAGTGTTTCCCTATTTTCCGAGAATATATAGGAAAAAGAGTTTTTGGTAGCGAGTTGAGTTGAATGTATATAAAATGGAAATGGAAGCTTGATGGATCTTTCTGGAAATTGGTTGTTATATGAGACAAGATGCTAAGTAAATTGGGCGTCTACGGAAGTTATCTGGATAATGTACTTTTCAGATGAAGCATAAAGGGATTGTGGTGTGGAGGATGGTGTGTTACTTGAGCAATACAAATATGAATTTTCTCAGAGAGTCAGAGCGAACAAGGTTTTTTGTTCTCTATAGGGAAATTGAGTATAGTGGGATATAAAAAGGTTTCATTTTCAGCCGGTGGCATTTTCTCGAGAAGATATACTTTCCCGTCGGTTGGGAAGGCAGGGAAGGGAAAGATAAAGGAAAAGTAATACGCTCTCTCATGGCTTTCGGTTTGTGATGAAAGGAAGAAAAAGTTGGACTCATATATTATTTTCTGGAAATGCGTCCGCTTTTACTTGGTTAGTATTTTTTTTGCTGGGAAAAGTGATCCATCCAAAACTGCGGTGGAGATGGGGAGACAGATGCGGTGAAAGAAAGACGAGATTTTGACAGGAGCCGGCGGTAAAACTTGTAAAGAGTGGTTGTTTCTGTGTGGTATGATTTTTGCATGGGATTTTTTTGTCGGCGAGTCCAATCGTGGGTTTTGTTTAGGGTTGATTTCTACCTGAGAAAGATAAAATGAGAGAAATGTGTGCGAGTTGCAAAATTCAAAGATTTTAGATAAGCGGCCGTGTGCATAAAGTTTAAGCTTCTGAGGTGGGATTATTTTTACACGAAAAAAAATACTTATTTTCCATGTGCATGTGTAAACTCAGATTGAGTTGGCCATCTATCTTCATAAAAATATTAAGCAACAGTTAGCTTTCCCTTCTGACGAAAGTTGCATGCATATGAGTTTTTGAGTTTTCGAGTGAGAGTGTAAAGCTCTTATTTCATTAGGGAGCTGGATTCTGTGGAGCGGTGTGGATCGCACAAGTTGGGAACTTGTTTTTAGCTTGATCTCTTAACCTGATAACATGATAGGAAAACTCAGCGGTGGAGTTTATCAAGCAAGCAAGTAGGGATATGATGTATATCGTATCTCATATTTTTAAAAATCAATTAATACCCTCGACAGGAACAAATGAGTGCGGTGGCAAATGTCAAAATCTCCGAGTACGATAAGGATTTTCTTTCCCTTATATCCTCAGCTTACCTTTTATGTCGTGTTGTAAATTTTAATCAGAAAATGCGTACATTATTTTTTAAAAAATATGGATTCTGTCACCATGATTAAGTATCCAGTAGACAAACTGATGTAGTTATCCTTGTGGATAATATATTTTTCCTTTAATGAATCCAAGCTTGAACACTAACGAACGACTGTTAACCAGGGAGGAAGTGGTATTTTAAAATTTTAAATTTGGTTCAATTGATGTGTGCCTATAAATTAAGTTTTCTTTACTATGTTGATACCCAGTTTTGATGCAAAGACATGATTTCTATAAGGCGTTTATTGTGTGGTGTTCTCTATGTCAAAAGTTGAGTGTAGACCTTGGTCAATACTAAATAGGCTTCCTGCTGTGCTGGGAGTTGAGCATTTGCCACCGTTGTCCTGTCACGACACAAACACATTGAGTGGATATGATACATTCATAATTAATGTCTGTGTGCAGTTGAGATTAGGGTGGATGTATTATCGGGGAGGTTAAGTGAAACCAACATCCTGCCACCGGAACTCACTTTTCTGAAGAGTAATATCGTAATATGTATAAAGTTGAGGGATAAGTGGAGAATAATATATATTTTTCCTTATCTTTCTCAGCCAGCGAGTGTTTAATACGTATCGAGAGTTTTTGACGTTGGTAGGATCTGCCTTAAAGTTTTCTTCTGTACAAGAGGATTTATAAAAAGAATGGAGGAAGAAAAATGTATTTTTTTCTTCTGATAATAATGATCCCGATGATGGGTGTATGGAGCATGGTTGAAGCCTTCGTAAGTTGAGGTTTGGCATAGACTTTATTTTTTTTGTGTCTGCAAAACGTGCAAGCTGCGTTGCACTTGGGTAATTTTCGTCGGATTTTACAGTTGCATGACAGTTTTTATTCCTGTTCCATGTTGCAAGTTGCAATCTAATATCGTGGAACCGTCAGCATTTGATTGCGGGATGTGAAAAATTATTTTTCCAAAGTGCACCCAACAACGACCAGATAGAATGCAGTTGTTTCGTCATTGTGGAAAAGGATGACTGCCGTGGTGAGTGAATGAAAGGGGGAACGAAAGGAAAATGGATGGAAGAAACGTGTGCGTTTTTATACCGTTGAGTCACAACATAAAATAGGAAATGCATATAAGGGTTTCATTAAATAGTAAAATTTCACTTGCCAAAATGACTCATTCTTTGGGTAGAGCGGTATCAATTTTCGCTTTCATTAGTTGAAGTTTGATGGGGAAATGCAGTTTGCAGTTTTGCAAAGGAGAATAACATAAAACTCGGTGTGGGAAGAAAGGGAGAGAAGGAGTTGCATACAATGAATGCAGTATGAAATATTATTTTCTGAAAGGGGAAAATTTGCAACTGTCTCCACGTCTCTGAGAATGAGACTTGCATTTGATGAAATAGTATTTGGTCGGTGTGGCTTGAAGCAAATATTTAAAAAGCCGGCTGCATCTTTCATTCAAAGTAATAATTAAACTCGCATGGGATTGAAAAAGGGAGGAACATTTTGTAGAAGCAGGAGGATTATATAAAGGTGCATATTACGCATGTTATGGTCAACATTCATGACGAAGTTCGTTACAAGAATAAGTTTTATGGCATCATATAAAATTTGCAAGTTGAAGGGAAGTTTTGTGAATAAAAGGTGGAAAAAAAAGTATCCAAAAATGGATTTTTTTTCTCTTCTTCTCGTTCTGTTTTAGTGTAGGCAAATTAAGTTTTGTAGAGTAAAACGAGAGTACAGGTTCCTACTCTGTAGAGAATGAGATTGAGAAGAGAGATATAGATAGATTAGAAGTGTAGATTATGCGAAATTACCGGGATAATATAATAGTGGAAAAAGGGGAGCAGCGGGATGAAAAGAGGTATTTTATTGACCAAGTCTATCTCTATGCACACATGTTCGTGCTCTCATATTCTGAGGAAAAGAGTAAAAGACGAAATGTACACAGAAAACAAAGTTCAAGTCTCACAAAATGTATTCCTCTCTATATGTTTCTTGCTGAAGCATACGGACGGTTGATCAATTAGGAATTAGGAAACGTGATATCACTGTACTTTTACAGTGTGCGGGTAACACAGTAGCAAAAAATGTATAAGCTTTGGGTATAAACATAAAATGTGTATGAAGCCGTCTATAGATATACTAGAGAGAAAGGAATGGGAATATTAAATAATAAAGTTTGGGATTTCCCAGCTAAAAACAGGAGTCGAGCGTGTTGTCGCTGAAGGTAAAGGGGTGGAGTCCACTCCGAAATTACGATTGCTCTACTAAAAGCCCTTTGTCACAAGTAAATAAGCATGCAAGAGCAACTTTGCTTTCCAGACTTTTCCAGGAGGATAGAGTTCAGACTAGGCTGGATATATATATATATATATCCTATATTTTGGGAATATTGTACATGACATATGTACTCAATACATATTTTAGGATATACGAATATATTGGATGTTGTGTGCTTTATGTTGTTATCAGCTTAGCTCTCCACTGGGTTGGATTATATCCGCCAAAAAGGATTATTCTCTCTTTCGCTATAATGAGTCTAATGCTAATGCAAAGTTGTAAAAATTATAGGTGAACTAAAGGAGGAAAAAATGTGTATGTGAGCACATCCGTCTATTGTATATTCCGGTTAAATAAGCTGATTGAGTTACACTGTAAACATGTGTATATACACAGGTAAACTCATTTTCGGATGAAACGAATAAAAAATATATATGCATATACACATGTGTTTACTATTCTTATGCCGGCTGCTGATCGCATGCAGGATTCATTAGCGAATGGTTTTTTCGGTTTCTCTTTCTTTTCCACTTTCATACTTATCATGATTTGAACATTTGCCAGTGCACCACCAGTTGTGGAGAAAATAAAGAAGAGAAAGGGAGAGAACGTGGCAATAAAATCGAAATGGGTTTCCCGGCTCGTCTTGTCCACAGGATTTTATTTTAGTGCCTGGTATATGGAATCACGAAGAACAAAGTAGTAGGCCATCATGTCATACATAGCTAGAAAATTATCCGTCGACACAAGTTTACCTCTGTCTTTTTGCATCCTTGTAATACTCATATAGTGGGCTTTTCTTCATTTTCAAAGATTATAGCATACCAAGTGTTTTAGCGTAGGTTGGTTAGAGAGAGAGAGGAAAAAGCTTGTTAAAATGGCAAGGTGAAAATTTCCTCCTCTTTCAAAGTTGAAAAACTTTCTCATTTGGAGAAAGCAAGGAATAAAGTGAGAGGGAATTTAGGTGTTAATACATGTAATGCGCTTTTTCCTCTCTTTTGAAATAAGAGCTGGCACAAAAAAAAGTGTAGATTTGGATGGGTGTGCATGCGAGATGTGGGGCTGTATTCTACATGCAATCCTCACATTGTGTGTCTTTGTTGCAGTATAAAAAACACTATGTATGAAGAGATGTTGGGTTGAAACTGTGTTCAGTTTACGACACGCTTTCAAGGATAACAGCAGTTAAGCAGTTTGTTGTATTTGTATATGAAATAAATGGAAAAATACCTAAATATCTGGATATCTTATGCATAACATTGAGTACTATAGTTATAGGTTTTTTCTCTCTTGTGGGTTTGTTCGTCTGGTGACTTGAGAGATTAGTGTCAGTCAATTGGTGCCATGGATGAATGGATATACATGATGCGATGGATAATGACAGTATTGCATTCGTGAAATGAATCCGGAATGTTCTCCTCATTCTTTATTATTGCTACTTATCCGAGCTATTATTATTTTCCGGTAGGGAGATGAGATGAGAGTGGTTGAGTAATTTTTCGCAAATGTCTTGGCTCAACGGAGACTATTTTTTGTGGAAAAAGGGAAGTGAGCTGCAGCAGAAGGAAAATAATGTGCAACTGCAGGGTAAACTATTTTATCATTCGAGATATCTTGCAAAGCTTGCATTTTCCCTGGGAAGGGCAAAACCCGCAAAAAATATAAAAAACCAACAGTCAAACTTGAGGATAATTTGAGACAAGCTCTTGGTGTGGAACATGCATAGTATAGTAGTATCCATATAATATTGATATATTTAATAGACTAAAGTCATGATAAAGTGACAGCTGGTGATTATTTTATAAATATGATGAATGCAATTGATGATGTGCTGTGTATGCAGTTTTTCACTTGGAAAAAGAAACACGCCCTCTCCACTACAATTTCTTTCTTTCCTTTTCCATGAGCTTTGGAGAGCGCCAATTTGTCCCAATGACAATTTTGCAGTGCAAAACACACACGTCTAGTCTCGGAGCCATTGCATTGCATGCAGAAAGAATGGGAAAATTAAGGCTTTTTATTTTCTAATGATGAACACGATGATGATCACCAATGAGCTTGTTCCCTTTCCTGTAAAAACTTTGCATGGAGAAAAATACATTTTTTTCTCGTCTCCCTAGTCATGTTGTGACAGTTAATCCGTTGGGCAAAAAAATTGGAGAAAATAAGCTCTGTCTCTTTGGAGTACATTTCCCTTTTCTGGCTAAATAACACTGTACACTGTTGTACTAGTGTGTAAAGGGGATGTTGTCTAAAATATATAGTGATGTGGACTATCACCATATTCTTGCATGTGCTGTCCCTTCCATTTTCTGATCCATCATTATTCTGCTAGCATTTCGCTCAAATTTTAATGTCCTTAATCAGAGGGTTTGCCGGTGATAGGAAGGAAGCCAGAGAGCGGACTAGAGTAATAAAGAATTTTGGTAAAAAGCACAAGAGAACATATGCAGCTGTCTTTTCTCTCATTGGTATTATATTATTATTTCGTTTTTTTTTCTCTCTCTCTCTCTCGTTGTTCAATTGGAATGTGCAAAGTGGTATATACTTTTCATAGTGGATATTTTGGTCGTGTGGTTTTTGTTTGTAGTTGGGTCAGTTTTTGGGCTATAGCATACAAGAGCAATTATCTTGCTGGCACACACACTCGTAGAGTATAATCATGCCGAAAATAAGGGCAAATTGTAAAAAAAACAAGATACGCCTTCTGCAAAGCGAGCTTGGAAACGTAGATATATTTTTGACCTGGAGAGTAGAAAAAAAGTAACACTTGCAATAAGTATTTTTAGTTGTTGGATTGTGAAAATAAATGTTTCTTAATATCTTTGTAAATGCACACGAAATAAATATGGTAATCCGTTTACTGGAATGAAAATGCAATAGCGATTATGTGAGAGTGTTGTCTTGATGTATTTTTTCCTGGCTTGTGTTGTGAATAAAATTATTTATGAATTGATGTAGTGCATGCTGCGTTACACAGTGTAAATACAAGCTGATGCTGTCAGCGGTAACAAGAGATGCTCGTTTGATAAAAGGTATTACATTGGTGAAATGGGGAGGGGATAATTATATTTTTTTCTATCGCTCACTCTTTAAGGCAATTTAGAGTAATGAAGCTTATAAAGTCTGTTTTGCATGGTCTAAAACATTTATATACTTTTGCGGTTTTCTATGTATGGATTGGTTGATTGAGGAAATTCGAGATATATATATATATGCATGTAAGTTTATAGTGGACTTAGGCAAGGATAGGGAGAGGTGCAGAATTGTATATAAGTTTTTTTGCGTGCAGCCGGAGAAATTGAAATGAACGAAAAAAACTCTCCGAAACAATAACAACTTCGTGGAGTTCTACGAAAAAGGCCTGCAGCTTGTGCTAAAGGGATATATATGTAAGATATTGTGAATTCATAGAAGTTGGTGGGGAAAAAAATTGAAAAGTGCATTATAGGCTTATTTATAGTTGGACTAGTCCATTTGAGAATTTGACTGACATGACTATGTCCATATGTCATGGGGGAAGGGATAGCATTAATATATTTTGTTATCAGTGTGGGCAGAAGTTTGCGATTTTCCTATCACATTCTTATAAAGGAGGAAGAATGAGGAGGTTAAAAGTTTGTAGAAAAAATTGTAGTAATGACATGCGGAAAGGAAACCAGACGGAGAATTCTGAGTACTGATTTGGTTTTATATTTTTTGGAGGTTTGCGAAGTTCTCCATACTTCCTTTTCTGTGTAATGAATGTCATATTTATTTTTTTGAGTGAGGGAGCAGCAAGATTTTGGTGGAAGGAGAGTGACGGGTGGTGTGGTGCGGTGGTGACATGACATGATATGATGATGACATTCTCCAGGAGTAATTTCAATGTATGCTATCTGTACGCTGAAATATTCACTATATCACTTTTCTCCTGTCAGCGATAAGTCGGGTGAGAAAAAGGTGGTATGAGTTTGAAAATGGCTGGGAATTATATATTGTGCTTTACCCGTTGAAAAATTATTTTTAACAGTATCTCTTCTTTACATCTACGACGACTCCGGCACAAGTGTTCCTAGCGTTGGGTGTAACTTCTTTCGGGGTGGAATGTGTTAGACGGAGTGAATAAGCTAAATGGTCTGTATGATGCATGTTGTTGGCTTTCAATTCTGACAGGGAGATTAGTGAAGAAATAAGGATGGAAGGGAAGCAATGAGGGTCTCTGTTTCCTCTTTAAGATTACAGTGGAAGGAGAAATGGTTCATTTTTCGCTGAGGCGATTATTTTTAAAATCCGTTATCCGTCTTAAAAATCTGAGCTGGGATAGGAAGGCAGATGGATAAATGTCAGTGTCAGTTAAATGTTTTGTATCGGTTGTAAGATTTTTTCCTTTAAAAAAATCACAACTGCGATGTGAGTTGAGTGTGGCCGAAATCGTCGGAGGAAGGGATACTGGCTAACTATGTACTTTTCAAATGCCATAGGTCACTATATGATTTGACATTGATGGCTTTTTATACACCCTGGAGTATGAAAAACTTTATTGCTGAAAATTTCCGAATATTCTTACATTGCCCATGCTAAACTCGTTAAAAAGTTGAATGTATGCAGTTTGAAAAAATTCGTGGAACTTTTCTTCCAAAATATTGGAGAAGCCCCTCTCAACTTTAATATTTTCAGTTTTCATTGTATTTTCTCAAAAATAAGCTGGCACTAAAGGTATATACCTTTGGAAAAGTATCAATGCTAACTGCACCCGGTTTGGCTGCAACTTTATTGGCGTATATATGCCTCTGTTTCTTTGTGCATGATGCAAGGAAACGGGAGCAGACAGTTGTTGGAGCGAGGAGTGGAGGAAAAACTGAAAGTAGTAATTACAAGTCTTTTTTTTCTTCTCTTTTAACCCAACCTTATATATCCCAGTGTATGCATGCATATGCACAATATTCAAACTTTTTGAGGGATATGCATTGCATGAAAAGCATATAGCACAACGACTCTTGTTGTTCTTCTCTTCTCCATACCGTGCTGTGTGTGCACTGTGTCTCACACAAGGAGCCAATGTAGTTCTCCCTTTTTCAGTCTGCTTGGTTGTGCATCGGTCGCTCGGTGGGTAGCGGTGGCAGTAGGATTTTGGTTGTGCACAGAGAAGGAAACGCTGTTAAAGAGAGCAGCGGAAAGCTACGGAGAAAATTTTTCTTCACTTTGGATATTTCTCTCGGGTATTTTTTATACCACCGTCAGTGTTTGTGTGTGTCTACACATTTACTTCTATATATGGCTCTTGTTGGGTAGAGCTCATTGGCGTGACTAAAGTTTCAACGATTATGGTCCCCTGTCCGTCAGATTGGCGCCAGCCTGAGGACATAAAAGACAGGACTTTAAAGAAAATTTTGGCAAATTATCGTGTTTCACTTATTATTACGAGACAGGGCTTCTAGTTGCATTTTCACTGTGCATACGACAACAACAAAAACAACAGTGTACGACATTTCTATGCAGATCAAGGATTGTTTTCGTTCATGAGGAGGAATATTTCATGACATTTCTTTTTCCGTGTGTCTTTCTCTTGTGAGTTTTCGGATGTGGAAAAGAGAAACTAATGTATATGTGAATAACAAGATTGGATTCATTTGAATAAACTAAAACGACTAAAGAACAACGTGACTTGGGTGACTAGATACATTTTCAGTATTACAACTCCACACGCATATGTTTCATATATGATTGTTGACGATACACGCTTATGATAACGAGTGCAAGTACAAAAAAAGTGAAGCCACAAAAGAATTTAGTGACTTGGAATTTTCCAAAGGGTTAAACATATTCATTTATTGAGAAAAATACATTCTGCTATTAACTATTCTCGTGCATTTTGTACTTTGCGGGATATTGTTGTTTTGTGAATATTGTGGAAATAAAGAGTAGACATCAGTCGTATTCATTTCCAGCGAAAAGAAAAAGTGATCCCTGGTGATACACTCTTGGCGTCAAGTCTCTCGGATAGTAGAAAAGAGAAAGAAGAAGAAAAAAGTTTTTACTCAGGACTGTGGTAATTTTCCTCTATTCCAGATCCACATAAAAAATATTTCTTTATGTATTTAGCCCCTATTCATCTGGAAAACTATACAAGAAAACATATATGCATATTTATATATAAACATATTTTCCCAGAGAGCAAGAAAAAACGCTCTAATTCCCCCTTTCGTCCCATAATAATAATTTGAATAGTAATGTACAAAGTTTCATTTTGGCTTGTTTACCATCGTGGTTTGCAAAATCCTGTATAATTTCTCAGTAATAACATTACACAGAGGGAATTTAGATGAATGGGAGAGTTTTTGTACTTTTACTTGAGCTTGTTGAGCAGAGGCACACCACCAGGCTCACGTTTTTGTTTGTGTGTAGAGATTTTTATAGGTTTTTTTACGTGTAGATGTTTTTTTTTCACAAAGGGAGAATTGTGTTCAAAGAGAAACAAGATGGTATTGTAAAGAAGAAGAAAAAGGATCGTTGAGAAACATTTTCTAGAGCATAAATATAAGATTTTCTTTTACAACCCTTTACAAGTTTCGTAGGTGAATAAAGAAACTGTGGAGTTTCAGATTGGAAAACAAAGTTGGAAAGGTGACTGGAGATTATCAGTTGTAAGAGGATTTATAGATGACTCATAGAAAATGCATATGGGCAGTAATGTACATAGTTGTATCAAAGGATGGTAACATGAATGAACCCTGTGGTCGCCGCTAGTTTCCGTTTCTCCTTTTAAAAACAGTTTTTGTTTCCTCAATTTTACCATTTCAACTTTGTATACTTCGTTACTTCTACTTAGGCAACGTGGCATGTCTAGCTTTATCTTTCGTTTACGTGCCCTCACTGTGGTGGCACAGCTTAGAATAAATGGCTACATAGTTTGGAGCGTGTGGTGATAGGCTAAAGGATTTAAAATTTCCTAAATACAGAACTTCACGTTCTCTTTAATATTTATTATGGGAATGTTAAATTTTTTTGTAAATATTCGTCTGAATTTGCGCCCAGCATGATAGTGCCAAAGACAGGGATTCATTCATAGATTTATAATTTTCGAGAAGAATTTCCCTCAAGTCTTTTTGCGGCCTTGTTAATACTAAGCTGAGGGGACTTAAGTACGCGGTGGTGTTTCAGAGTGGGAGCTTCTTCGTGGGAAGTTGTGTGGCTGTTTTTGGAATAACTACTCTCTATGTTTTATGATGAGATATAAGCATGGTTGTTAATTTCTTGATTTCTTCTCCGATAAAGAGAATGAAGGCATTATTCTTGAGTAATAATAAATGAATATTAGTGTTTTATGTCAGTTGACACAATAGGGCCATATAAAACTGTGACGGAGAATGGCATGCCATTGTATTTTTGTTTCTTTTGGAAACACACACACACATATATATATAAATATATATCAGGGGTAATATGTAACAAGAGAGATAAAAGTGATAGGGTTTATTTTGTTTTGAGAACATTCAAGCCACATATTTTTTAGATGTGGTTTTTATTTCATTTAAGGATAATTGTGTGCTCGGGATGGTGCTCATATTACACACATTATATTATTAAAGATGAAAGAATAACTTCATCTTGTCACACTTGAATGAGACAAAATGAGCCATTCATTATGAGGTCATTTCTCAAGTCACTATGCAATTACTGAAGAATTGCCGAAATGACTGGTTTTCATTCTACTCATAGTGACTCTAATATATTTTCCTATCAGTAACTGTTGACTGTTGTGCAACACAAGGGACAAAAATACAGATGAGTCATGAATGAGTGTGTGTGTGATAGTAGGGATGATGATAGCTCATATTTGACCAGTTGGTCGGACAGTCGCCAGATTTCCTAATGATTTTTCAACTTCGTAGCGGTATAATGGGAGTCTGGAGGGGTAGCTATTATTGATCTTGTTTACGTCGTTTTCTTGTAGACTGGTAAGGCGTTTAAATTTCATAAATGGTTATTACTCAACTTCACACAGTGCGTCGCCATTTTCTTGGAAAGAATAAATTGTGAGCTAAAAGTCTGCATTGTAAATCTAATAACAGAGTTGGAGGTTAGGTACATTGAGTTAAATTGAGTAAACTAAATTTTATGACGTGCTCCAAATCAATGCATAAGAGAAGGAGAAAAAAGGGTTTGAAAAGAATGAGCAAAAGTTATGTCGTATTTTCCTATTTGCTTTGACAGGGCTGAGGATGAGTGTTGAAATTGAGAATGGGTGGAAATGGAGTACTCTATAGTGAGACTATTTATGTTCATAAAAGTTATACATACATGTACAATCCTTATAATGAATAAAGGAAGGAAGGATATTATGATTATTGGTGTACTCTACTCGATCCTGTCTCGTGATCTATGTAATAATGTTTACTGCTCGTAATGAACATTTCTAGCAATAAAGGAAGGAAGGGTCAGAGAGAGAGAGAGAGAAAGGGAGTAATATCATCAGCATCACTTTGAAGGACAAATTTTTCGATTAATATTACGACCACTGTGTGTTCGTATTTATCTCCGAGTCGTTGATTCGATCACGATGCAAAGTTTTTTTTTCATGGTACTTGTGAGTTGAAGTAGCAGAGTGGGGAGCAAAGTGAGCCACCGTGATGATGACGATAATTTTTGAGCATTAAGACAGCATCAAGTATAAATTTTGTCGCTGTTGGTGGGACTAGCTAGGATATATGTAGGGAACTAAGAAAATGAAAGAGTGGTTGCCACTCATTCATTCGAAGTCAGTCAGTCATCCTTCCGTTTGTTGGCTTCCTATTCAAAGAGAGAAGTCTAATCTGTTAAAGCTATGTTGTATGTGTACTCAGAGATATATGTATATATAGGTATATGTATTATGGCATGAGTTTTTGCTGCCACTGCGAAAATATATAGTGTGCTGAGTCTCCTTTTCTATCTGGCTTTGTGTGTCTCATCTGTGAGTCCGTGTGTGCCAGAACTGCTCTTCCAGATTTCATTGGCTAGATTGGAGCCAATTTAAGTTAATTGTTCATAATTGGGAACTATTCCCATAGATTCCAATTAACTTCCATTTACCCAGTCAGGATAAATGGGAATAGGCTCTCTGTGTGGGTGCTGGAGCTTTTAGGTTTTCCCTTTAAATGTCGGAGTCAAGCCAGCCGTTCTGTGTGAACATGGTTGCCTTTCTCGCATTTCATGGAAGGTTGATAGCGTGTGCTAAGTAAGTTTCCTTGGAAAAACTGTAATGACATTGGTAGGCGTCATATTAGAAGTGATGAGAGGGAGAGAGAGAGAGAGGGAAAATGCGATGTTCACTTTACAGATATTGGATTTCAATAGGATGCATGTATTTTGTAGATTTTAAGTGAATATCCAGGAATTCTCTTTTGTTATTCAGCTTTATATCCTATCTCATATTTCACAAGAGGAGGAAATAAATCAGTTTTGTAATTTTGGATAATAAAATCATGTATTGAGTTCACGTCATATAAGAGGCTATAGCTAAGGCTGGGTTAGAAATGTCGAGACGAATTTCCTTATCCTTTTATCATCTCATTCCATTTTCTTGGAATATGATTCATATAAGGAAAAGTTTTTCTAGGCGGATTATTCCATTGAAACAAAAAGTTTGTTGACTTTTTTCCCCGACTTCTCTCAACCCTTGTTCATGCTGCACTGCTAAGTTAATTAATGTGTATGCATTCTATTCACCAAAATTCCCATCAATTTCCCTTCAAGATGGGTACATAAGTGTAGAGGTTAAACTAGAGAAGGGAAAGTATTCAGCTGAATCTGGGGGAAAAAGAGAGCTGATCGTTACGCAAGCGAGATATGACTTTAGTAAGGAAACCGCACACATACACATTCAGCACTTTCTCCGTTTGTTACAGACCAGATGTAGTAGAAAGGATGAGACTTTTTTTTGAGAATATATTTTTTCGCAAGGAGAGCATCCGGCTGTCGCTGTAGCTCTCTACTTGCTTCTATTTTTTGTCTACATGTGAGTTACGTATGTGCCTGGATGAATATATGTGCTCTCTCATATGTATAAATTTCTTCTTTCAAGATAATGCTTTTCACTTCTATGAGATTGTATTTTTTCATATAGAGGAAAAAGAAAGCGAAAGAGGATTATATTATTACTACACTTGCTTTTTTCCCTTTTTTCGGATCGTTTAGAGAAATGGAATAGCAGTGCTTGCTTGGCTGGCTGCTTTTTTCTCTGTCTCTCTCTCTCTCCCTGAGCGAGTGCATATGGGCTAGATGGTTGGCTGCTGCCGTCTAGTCTGTACCACTATCAACTTTCGTATTGATCCGGACGAGTTTCCTTTGGAGAAAGTAGGTTTACGACAGTGGAAAAATATCATAGAGAGAAAGAGTGGAGCTTGTGCACAAGAAAGAGCTTTAGATGCTCTCTCTCTCTCTATAGTCGTGGTAGCTATGTGTGGAGGAAAGTGAGTGGAAAGCAATACACGCGAGTGATACCCAGCCGCCGTTGTATAATGTCGACGTTCTCTGTTGTGGCGGCGGTATAGTAGGTTGAGAAAGAAGGTTTGGAAATTTTGTGCTCCCGCTGAAGGCATTAGACTTCAAGCTGGTGCTGCTGGAGGAAAAGTGGGAATTTATATGTGTGACTTGTAATGTTCTCTTGGATATTTTATATGGGAGAGCATCCGCTCCACTTGGGTTTTTCCCACAATTTTTTCCTGTTCTTTCTCTGAATGGGCATAACTGTGACAAGACTTTCTCAGACTGTTTGGGTTACTTTAAGTGGAGAAAATGGTCAGGGTGGAATTTTCATATGGAGAGAAAAAAAGGAGAAGGGGAAATGTCTGAATTTTTATTTAGGAGAGGAAGAGCGGTATAGACAATAGGGAAAAGAGTGTAAAGGAGGGAAATAGTGTAAATGAGAGGTTTGCTCTGAGGAGCTTTTGTCTTTTGTTCTTTTTAAGATGAACAATATGTCTTGCTGGGGTTTTGTTTCTAGAGGAGGATGTTTTATAGGAATTTTATGTGAAGATTGAACTGTTTTATGGGAGTATTTTTATATATACTTTTTTCTAAAGGAAATTGTCAACTTCCACTTTTTTCACAGAGTTACAAGAGTCCTTTTTTAGAATGAGACGAATCTGAAATAATTTTCTTTATATGAGTGGGTTTTACGAGCAATTCAGTTTACTAAAGAATGAGGGGGAGGGATTAGAAGAATCATGTAATGAAGGGAAAAAATGCGTTTTATTGTTGTCTCTTTTCTCTCCATGTAATCAAGTTCAAATGGGGGAAAAGGGCTGGGGTCCATTTTATATTTAATTTTGATATTGTTGGACATTGTAAAAAAAAGTGATCAAGTTTTTTTCCTCTTAAATAATTTCATTCCTAGAGTGTCATTATGCTAGAAGGGAAAATATAAAGAGTTTTATTTCATGTGTAAAATAAAATGTTTTTATTTCATTCTAACTTCATGTTTTTGTATGAGCAGTAAAAAAAATTTGGCTAGAAAAAAAGAGACGGCTGACATGCCGCAAACATTTGTTCATATCTGACTGAGTTTGTTTAGCTGGAAGAGGAATATGACGAAATAGGAAAGCTTATTACAAGAGGCATGAGTGACTTTCAAGAGGAGATCCTGAGGCATGGCAAAGTCGTAAAAAATTATGTTCATGATAAATGTGCTGTACATGGGAGTATAAAGGAATGATAAAAAAAATCCTCTTACTTGGATGCTAACTATATTCCATTATATTGCCCTACTTGGCTAGAAAGATGAACCTAAAGAGAAGAAATAAAGATGCGAAAGAAAAGAGGCTTTTTCCAGTTTTAATCATGATGATTACATTCATAGTTGAATGAGCCAACTTTCATTTTGCTCGAGTAGAAAGAAAAGATCCAATTTCTCCTCTTGTGTGGTCCAGGCTGAATGTGCACAATCAACTGATGAAAGTTAAAGCTTGTTTAAGGAGAACTAGAGAAGAAAAAAAAGTTGATATGTAGTATATTTCTTTCTTCATGTCTGGAGCTAGTTACCTCGAGAAAAAAAGTTCCAATATAGAAGGGAGCTAAGGAAAGGGTAACTTTTTTTTGTCAGAGAGGAAGTGGGAAGACCTTTTTATTTCCCTTTGCATTTGCTCTCTCTTCTCATTCGGTATAAAATTGCTGATCCTTTTATCGATATAGGGATTGTTGGCATCAATGTCAGGATATTGTTTGGAGGTGGGGGAATTTGTGCATTTGCAGGTTGATACTGTGTTTTAATAGTACCATGGGTGAATGCATACTAGAGTGTTTTGCCTCAAGGAATTATTTTAGGGATGCGAGCTATCGTATCCAGAGTCAAGTAGAGGTTGAATGAGGAAATGTGGTTGTGATGATGATGGCCTGGAGAGTGAAATAATATTTAGTTTGAACTGTGATAGTGGCAAAGTTGAAATCAATAAATGGCTCCATCATTTCCCCTCCCCCACAAAAAAGAGCTAATGTTTCTTTGTCGAGTATTATGCGATGGATGATGTCGACATTGTAAAAAAGAGATTGATAATATAATGTTCTCGTTCTTTCTAGAATGTTGAGTGAAGTTAGGTAGATGCCTGAAAGGGAATGGTGAATCTGCAATTTTTGTAGAGAAAGAGATTCATTTTCTATTTATTAGGGAGAAATAAGAAAGGAAAAAAGAGGGAGCCAAATGATCCGGAATGAAGCTTTTTATACGAGATTTTATATATATGTATATTCGCTCCGGGTTTTTGTATTCTCATATGGATGTAAAGAATGAGCAAATTGAAAAAAATAGATGTGCATAATATGAGCTCGCTGTGGAAAGGTAACTCATAGAGAAAGGGTTTTTGTGGTACAGATATTTTGTTAGAGGCTGGAAGCATTATTTGTAGTTTGGATTGGTCTCTCTCTCTCCTCATCTGGATGAAATCACGTGCGGTAGTATACACACAGGATATTGTACACGTTCCGTAGAGGTTCATGCATAAGCACTTGTGGGTAAATTGTGTGGCTTTTATGTAGGAGGGAAAATTTCTCTTCCTTTTGAAATTCCAGTTTTCCCAACTGTAAAATTGGAGTGAAAGACGAAGTTTTTTTTTCTATTCCTTTGAGAGAAAAAAACGCCTTTCTTTTTCGACCAAGTCATTATGAGTCGATATGGCCTTGTTATTGATATTATTATTTGCACTAGCTGTTTTTTCGTCGTTATTTCTCGGAAAGTTTTTTCTTGAAATATGTACAACTTTTAAGAAAAAAGAGATAGAGTTAGGAAAACGGGGAAAAATGTTGAGTTGAATGGTGTCTTTTCTTCTTCTTTTTCACAAGCGATTTTCCGCTTTGGCAAAGAGTGACAGAAGAAACTGGAGAAGAATGACAAACGATATTTGTTGATGCTTTTTCTGCTATTCTTTCTCTCTTGAAGACTCTTCCTGTCCAGTCATGTGAGAAGTATTCCAGTTTAAATATACTTACCCCATTTTGTACTATTTTCTGAGTGAAATCGCAATGAAACTAGGAAATCGATAAGGTTTTTTGATGAGATGAAACACTTTTTCCTAGAAAATTGTTCGTTTTATTTTTTTCTCTTAGCAAAGTTTTAAACTGTACCCTTTTAAATATTGTAATAGGTCTTTACCCCTAAATGGAGTGTTTTCACTGGAGAAGAATAGCTGCTTTGAAAAGTCTCTTGTTCACTCAGTAACTCTTCATTTCTTTTCTTACAAGGACCCCTGTAGTCCTCTCTTTGTGAAGAAAGTGTTTCTAGAAGGAGCGCTACTTTTTTAAAAAGAAAAAATGTGCTCCTTGACTTTCCCCTTTTTCACCTACCTACTTAACGCTAAACTGGTATCGTGGTATCCTAATATGCAACCATAGTTTTAAGGTGGGGAAATCCTTTTATGCAGATTTTTTCCCCTTTTCTGTGAAAAAAAAAGAAAATTCTATGAGGATAATAATAGTGGAAGTGGATGGTAAAAAATCCAGTTTTGGTGGTGTATCCTTTTTTCAACTTTTCAGCTTTCTAAAGATGAAAATTCTATGAGGATAATAATAGTGGAAGTGGATGGTAAAAAAATCCAGTTTTGGTGGTGTATCCTTTTTTCAACTTTTCAGCTTTCGCCATCCAAAGTCAGGAAGCTGGTTTGTATTATCCAGCTCCAGTTTATGTATAAGGTTATATAAAGTAATAATAATGCACAGACATGCGAAAGAAGAAAAGGACGTAGGAGGAAGTTGTACTCGGTCATGTGAGAGTAACAGCGATGTAAAGAAATGCTTTTCTTCTTTTCAGTCTATCCGTGAGATAGCTTTTTTTATTGTGTGCCACCACGTCGTTCACTCTCTTTCTCTAGATGCCAGTCTCCTGTGTAGCAGCTCCCTTAGAAAAATGATAGAGGACTTTTAAATGTTGGAGAATGAAGGAGAGAGTAGTTGAAGCTTGAAAATAAGATTGAAAGTGAAAAATTGTTGTTGAGAAAAGGAAAAGAGGTTTTGAAACTTGAAGAGTTTTTAGAACGCTTGTGAAGGTAAATAGGAGTGATTTTTAAAAAGCATGGTAAAAAAACCAGACACAATTTGGCATACAAATGTATGTATCTTAAGAGGGTATATTTTATGTATATTTAAAGTGAGAGAATGTGAAAGTAATATTTTTCTTAAAAAAACATTTTCTATATAAAAATAGGCTTGAGAAGTTTTTTTCTTGAATAAAAATAATATAATCCATTGAAATGAATAGAATGGGAGTTTAGTGGAGAAAAAGAATGTGTAAAAAGATGTAGTTTAAAGTATATGAGTTTTTCGCCTTGTGACATTCTACAATTTTTTTCTTCTCTGATGCAGATTGAGGAGGAGGAAACTCTTGACAGGAAATTTCATGCTCGCTTTATTGCACTCTAGTCTCCCGTCTCCTCTCATCTTTTTTCTTCTTCTGAGGTTTAATCGTGGAGAATTTTTCGTTTTTTTTTGGAAGGGAAAAGCTGCTTTCCTTAGAAAAAATAATGATAATAGATTCCTTCTCCACTTTATTCCCGGGTAGAATAGTGAATTGAGAAAAATAATGGGAATTTTTTTCAGTATGACTTCAGTATTTCCAAAGGGAATATTACATGGGTGACTTTTGTCATTGAATTTTGACCTTTACACTGCTGGATGTTGGACTGTGGGATGGAATGGCTGAGATATACGTTTCAAAGTCTATTTTTTCCCTTGAATACAGTCATGGAGTTCACTAGCGCTGAATGAATGTGAGCTTCTTATCTGCTCGATTTTTTTCGTCCTTGTTGAAATGACGTTTCCTTTTTTTCTCCCGAGGCGGAAATTTATCTGTGACGGAGGAGCTCTGGTAAAAAAGCTGTCAAACACATCACGGAGCTTTATCGATGTCCAAATGCTCTCTCACAGATTTTTCTATACACAACCTTGTATAACTTCCTACCTCAGTCATTCGCATAAATTAAACATCCTGTGGATTTTTGTTGACGAGGAAAAGAAGAAAATGAGGGCAGGAAAAAAAGTTATCCTTTTTGTTTTATAACTTCTTTTTTCCTATAGGAAATGCTCACTGATATGTATCTGGCTTTGATAATATTATATAGATATGTATTTTTCCTCTCTCTCTCTTTCTGTTTGTTCTCTTTGGAAAGAGAATATTTCTTCAAGGAAGATCGTGAGTTCGTGGATGTATGCGTGTAGGAGTTGTAATTACCCTTCTAGGTAGAGTTGTACAAGCTCCTTTTGACAGTTTGGCAGGCTGTGCATAAATTGTGTAAAAAAGAAATATTTATAGTGTGCCTAGTTTCACAGACAGCGAGAGAAAAGATGACGATGAGCAAAAGGTATTATGGTATTTTTCAAAAGGGAAATCTCTGTACACACATGTGTGTATATATATAACGTATCATATAACTGAGGAAAAAACTGGCTCTTCTTGGCCGTTACAGCATTTAGCACTACATGGATTCCAACATGGAAACTTTTTTGTTTTACAAAGTGGTGCAATGCTTTGAAAAAATACAAGATTATATAAACATTTTTCTCTTTCTCTTTCATATCATATGGAAGTTGGGGTATGTGTGGAAAAGTATTAAAAATCACTAATCCCCATGGTGAATGCATAAGATGCAATATAGCAGTCAACGGCTGAGCTTCTTTTTTCTCAAGTGACTCACTTGAGATTTGGCATAGGATGATGATCATCATCATACCCTGATCCAGACATAGTTTGTGTGTGGTGTGTTGCATCCTTCATCCATGCTTACATGGATGACTGGTATTTTGCTCCTGTTTTCCTTTATCCTTCTCTGAAATCTGTGATGTGATGAGGATCGGAAAGATGAGGATCATCATTAACATCATCATCCTCATCCTCCTCACAGTCTATTAAAGTTTGGGTGTGTGTAAATATGTATAATTTTTTTTGGAGAGGATCAAAAACAGCAAGAGAGAAAATAGTGGGATGGAATGGCTACTATTTTATTTTATACGGGACCACAAAACACGATTTCACCATTTAGACTAAGAGATGTAGTATTTATTTTGAAATGTAGTAGCAAATGTGGTGTGAATATCTTGCATCCTCTGTGTCCTCCATAAAAGCTCTCTTAATCATTTTCCCTTTTGTATATATTTGCACCTATTGGGAAATCTCTTATGAGTTTGGAAAGGGTGGCGAGAGGTGATTATCCCGTGTGTATATTCATGATGAGTCATATTGGCTGAGAGTGAGTATGCATATGCATTAGTTTTAGTCTAGTTTTAAAAGTCGATCGGGATCTGGATTGTGTCAAAGTATATATTGCCAAACTTGTCTATGCACGGTTTTCACCTTTCACGAGAAGACTCTTTTCAACCTTAGACTCTCTGCTGATGATGTGGATGATGATCACGAATGAGATTTTTCTTCTTCGTTTGCTCAAGTAAAGCTAGTTTTCAGACAATAATGGAAAAGCAAAGGATACCACGCTGCTTAAGGATCACATCATTTGTGTGATGTGAAAATGGGCGAAATGTATTAGCAAACAAGGGAGATGAGATTCGAGAGTTTGCATGCACACACATGAACAGATTCGTTATCATACTATCAACTAAACTTTGTGTATGTGTGTGTGCACAAACTAGGTAGTTTTGTTGGAAGAGAGATATAAAAGTGTTCGAAAAATATTCCAAGTGTTTTTAGCAACACCAAGTTGCACTCAATGATTTAGCATACGTTTGGTTTGTGGTGGTAAAAGGTGGATGGTGTGATGATGTGGTGGAAGCAGAGCAAACAACTAGATGAAGCTTTATGCATATCATAGTAATTGCTAAAAGTTTTAGGGGAAGAGATAAAACCATTTCGTTGTACATTCCACAATCAACACACTCCTCGTGTGAGATTTTTTTTTGTACAAAGGGGAAATGCGTTAAAANTGTGGTGGAAGCAGAGCAAACAACTAGATGAAGCTTTATGCATATCATAGTAATTGCTAAAAGTTTTAGGGGAAGAGATAAAACCATTTCGTTGTACATTCCACAATCAACACACTCCTCGTGTGAGATTTTTTTTTGTACAAAGGGGAAATGCGTTAAAAGTTAGGAGACGTGTGCGTGGTTATTCAACAAATGAAAAATTGGGGGGAAAAAGATTGTGAAATGTTTTGAATGATTTTAATTGGAGGTTGATGGCTCTTGATTACCGTCTCTTTTGTGGAATCTCCGTCTGCACCTCATTTTTCGTTGAAAAGAATAGATTCATACATTAGGTTTGGAAGATGGGAGTAAAGCATAATTATGATTGTTTATGGGGCAAAGTTTGAGAAAGAAAACATAACGTACAGAGTTTGTTGTGAGAGAGAAAAAAAATCGTATAACTTTACTTGGCATGCAATTCTTTATCCTTTCCAGCCACTGAGAGATGTACATAAAATATAGTGGTATATAGCACGATAATGATAGAGCATGTGGTATGGGATGAGTAAAGAGGCTTAAAAGTAATGTTTTGTAAGAGAAACTAGAAACTCTCATCAGTATGACTCTTGCTCTTGTGAATTATTCATAGCAGCTGCTAAGTAGTAAAGGCATTAGGGTCATTCTGTAAGGTATAATTTGTGATTAATACTCTCCGACTCTGTTGACTTCCATCAGAAAAGCGGGCCGAGAGAGAGAGATTCTCTTCTGCTTCTTCTCTTCATCTTCCCTTGAGCTTAGAGTGCGGTATGAGAATGTTCACTTCTGCTATGTTTTATATTAACCAAAAGATATTCTTTGTAGTTTTGTACACAATGTATTCAACAACATCCCTCCGTGTTCATTATTCCTCACCACCAACCAACTCTCGTATTATCTCTGGCTTTGCTCATTTAGTTTTTGGGGAAAAAGTCTCCTTTTGCGTGTAAAGAGACCAAAAGATTTTCAGATGATGTGCTAACTGCTGGTAAAATTTGTGGGTATTTTAGATATCTCTCTTGTGTCGAGGACTTTTGGACTAAATATTTCAAATGTCAGCTTTTGCTTACTTACTTGTTTTAGAGCTCCAGCCGATATGGTATATTATTCGTGTTAGATGCTGGAAATAGGGATGAGTAAACTTTGAGCTTATATGCTTGAGTTTTTTTCCATGAAGGAACGGGAAAAACAGAGCGTGAGGGGGATGTATGTAAGCTCGTTCCCTTTTTGTTTGAGTAAATTCATATGCCTCCATGTTTTCTGTCAAAAGTGGTGGTCTCCTTTTGTACAAAAGTATATTCATACCTTATCAGAATTGAGTAGGCAAGCATGGTTCCCTTCACTGCTTCATTTAGCCTCCTGTCATGTGAGATTTAGAGAAGAGGCAGAACATGGCTGAGGACAGTATATCCTATTGTCACTTAAATGGGTGGGTACAGATGAAACGGATGTTTCCGTCAGCTTATGTATTTGTTACAATACTCATTTACTTTTGGAGGGAGAGGGAGGCAAAGTTAAATATTGTTAAAAACAAACCAGCGCACCACCAGCCAGACACACTCGGGGAGTTTTTGATTATTTGGAGCAAAACGTATGCTTGTTGCTTTACGGGTTTTGGAAGTTGACCCGTGCAAAAAAATCCTCTGGGGAGATTTGTACAGAAAAATGTCGTTGGCTGGCATAAAGAAATTTGATGTAGTGGATAAACATACGTGATAAATATTATAGTGTGAGGTGGGATGTAACAAATTGAATTTTTTATCAAGTAAAAAATCAAGCATAAGAGTTTTCCTGATGATGTTTTGATTCTCCTTGGGAATTTGATCAGTGATTTTTTTATGAATTACAAATTCAATTTACTTCCGTCAGCATGGGCTATTATTCCGTTGTAATTTTGAAGAGAAATCTTGTTGATCAAGATAATATAAAAGATTGATGAGAGCTGAGTAAGCTTGTTAGTTTACATGTAGTTGAGAAGGAAGTGACGGAAAGGCTGGAAACTGGATTTCCTTGCCTCCTTTTGACAGACAAGACATGAGTGAGGAAGATTTGAAAAGGAAAAAATTGTAAAAATGAGGATGACAGAGAGACTAAGTAAGAAGGATGTTATTTGTGATGTTGAATTTTTTTCTTGAGTAAATGGCTTGTTTAGTTTATGAAGGGAAACGAATCAAATATATATTTTCCGGAGAGACGGAGAATTTTGTAAATGTTTGGAATTTGGGTGATGGAAAGTTTCAAAAAGTAAAGTTTATCTTTGCGCGTCACTCACTAAAATGACAAAGTTGACGATGTCAATATTCTCTTGAATGAAGTGGGAGATGTTTTTTTCTGCGAAAGTACATAAAAAAATCCTGTTTATATAAAACTAGATATACACATAGNAAACTAAATATACACATAGCATAGCAGCCATAGAGGGGTATGAATATACTTGAAATTGAGGTATGAAAGTATTTTGGAATATGATACGTGTTTTCATCGAAAATATTTTTTGTCCTACTCTTTATTACACGCGTTAGATGTTAGAAGGAAACAAATTTTTTGAGGAAAAAATCATCAAAAAAGTGGTCGAGCGAGGAGGATTTTTTAAAAAGTTTTTGGCAAATTGTCAAACTTTTTTATGGAAAGGTGGAATACTGTCTTGTTCAAAGTTAGAGAAACAGAAGTTAGTTGCGAGAGGGAGGTCTTTTTTCTTAAGTTAATAAAAACTTTTTTGAAAGAAAAGACTTGCGTGTGAGGGGAAGAGCTAGGTAATTTCATTTTTGTTTGTGTCAGCCCTCTGCCAGATAGTCAAAGTAGAGATGGCCACACAAGTCTATAAAAAAGAAACTATGGGCATTGAAAGAATTTTTTATCCACATTTTTAAACTTGCAAGAGTCAAAAGATTCAGAGGATTTTAGTCTTCTTTTCGGATTTTTTTCATATGATTTAAAACTTCAAAGCAGTTCCACTTTTCTGCCTCAGTAGAAAATCCTCCTTGTGCTGTGCGATCCAATATCTCGTGACATTTTGACGGAAGGGTAATATCTAGCGTTTGTTCCTCTCATCTTGTCTCATTCCCCCTCCTGCAATAATCATCACGAGAGAAAAGAGGCAAATAGGCGTAGTAGAATATCAAAACATCTCTCTTCGTAGGATCACCCTCTCGTCTTCAAGTGAGAATGGAAATGTCTGCGAAATCGATTACTTCCTTCATTACCATTCTCTAATATGCTTGGAGCATATATACATACCTTATCCCACCCATGGTATCAGACTAATAGCCATTAGCTCGCGTTTTATAACTTCGAAAACCAATAAGCAGAAAGGAGTCATCATCAACGAAAATTATTACAAGTTGGCCAGTTAGTTAGAAGAAAAGTTGGATGTCACTATGAAAATTGCTATTTTCCTCGTAAGCATACTCAGAGGGAATTGGAAATCATGTTAAAGACTCATTTTGAAATGATGTGAGAAGACTTGTAAAAAAAGAGGTGGATAAGGAACGTTAGTTTTTCAAAGAAGAAGCCAGCAAAGCATAATTACTCAGGACTTAATTTTTCTTGGCTGAGGCTCGTCGGCACGAAGAAAAATCGACTTTGAAAGAAAAGGACATTATCAGCCAAAGCGCAGTAACACACTACCACTGTATACTTGAGCTTTCTCACAAGACACGAGTCTAGAAAAAGGGAAAAGGAGAGAGAAAAAGGCTATTATTATTGCGTACACATCATCCTCATCTTTTTCTCAGTCAAGAGAGGATCTCCGAGAAGGTGCTTGTTTCTTGGATCCTCCGAGAAACTAGAGCTGAAAAGGGGAAAAATATGAACCAAAGAGTTTTTTTTCTTCAGCTCCGTTATTCCAGATCCAGAGAAGCTTGTCAGGAAAAAAGAGAGTAGAGCGGAGAAAAAAGAAGGCAAGTTGACACTAAGGAAAGTCGTCGAAGCTTGAAAGGTTGATTTATGACTAAAAGTCATCAACTCGTGTAGCTCTTCTTTCTCAGTTTTTTTTATATATTTTTTTGTTAGTTTATTTCATTGCTTTAACAGAGAGAGAGAGGAAGCTAATAAGGGGGGAATTGTAGAGAAATGTTTGTACACGCGAGTATATTATTACCATTATGTATCATCGTCAATCTCATTGTCATCGTTGTCGTCATCATTCTGCTGAGGAGAAGCTGAGAATAAAAAATAGAGGAAATCTCTTTTGATTATATATTATTTTTTGTTTGGAAAGCACGAGCGAATTTGAGATGGAGTTGTAAAAAAAGTAGAGTTTTTTTTTCATTTTTTTTTCAAAGACATGGTTGAGTAATCAAACGGGAGTGTTTTTTCTATAAAAAATTCCCAGGACGAAAATTTTGAATAAGGGATGGTCGACAAGGAGAGGACACGTAGTGATAGGCTTGCTGGTGGGTGTAGAAAAGTGATGAAAAAGGGTGTCACGTCCACTGATAAGATGAGATAGAGAAGAGGGAACGTGATATCTAATGGGATTTCCACACTTTGTCCTTTTCCTCTGAAAAGGAGGAGTATTGCTTTTTCTTGAAGATTCTCTCTCCGTCCGGGACGACAAGAAAGTCTTTGATTTTTTTCATTCACATCATCAACAAGCTCGACGTATGGACATGTATGAGATGGGACATGTTAGAGAAAAAATTATACAGAAGGAGAGAGAGAGAGGAAAAATGAGAAAAGTAGGTGGTTCACGAGAGCTTTGAAGTTTAATAAGGAATTCTCTGGAGACTTGAGAGACGTTTCCAGCTTATTTTTTTCCAGTAAAGAGTATCTCAAGTGTATGTTGGGCTGTGTAATGACATTGTATTATTAGAGTGTATATAGCCACTTGGAAAAGAGAGAGAGAAGCACATGATGATGCATTTTATGATCCGATTGAGATTCCAATAGTGACCTCTTACAAGCTGGGCTATTACATGAGCATTTTTCTCGCAATAGCTGTTATGATGACAATGTAAGGAGGGGAGAGACAGAGAGTGAGTGTCAATATGTGATACTAGCATACGAGGCGGAAGTGTTGTATAAATAGAGATTTTGCGTCGACTCAGTTGACAAAGGCAGGAAAGTTTTTTTTGTCGAGGATAACGATGATGATGATGGGCATGCATAAATTCATGAAGTGATTGTCAGCTAGTCACTTTTTCGGGATGGCTGTTGTGACTTGTGACACTTTGGATGGGACACTGTGACTTTCCTCGTTGTAATGTACGTTGTCACTATCATCCTATGATAAAGACTAGAGACAGGTTTTACTTAGGTTGGTTTACTCCAAATGGAATATAATAGAAAGGGGAATATCGCTAGGGAAGACTAATAGTCTGGCAACTGCATCGTGTCACTTTTACTAGTTAAGTTAGTGACACTTCCAAGCGACGGCTTTAGCTTATCGGTACCTTTGTGTGTTCACTTGAGGATGTGATGAAAATCCTAAAAAGGATTTTTCACATGGGTGGTGTTGCTTGATGAAATTTTTTTCTGCCTGGAAAAGCATAAGAAATGTAGGGCAGCGGGTGTCTACTCGGAGTGCAATTATGTGTCACAATGTGTTCACATATTTTGGCATTGTTTATGTTCGCGAGTGAATTAATTAATGTTTAGAATTGTAAATTTAGCTTTGGGTGGGAGCTCCTTGTCAGGAAAAAGTTGTTAGAGGGGGAAATCGTGTGGAATAAATCTTCCAAGGTAATATGTGATTGTGTGACCGGAGGGGTTGATTTAATAATGGGATTTTAGTACATCACATTCAAGCTTTAGACGCAAATCCTTTTCTCTTTCATTGCCTTGTAGTTGGGGAAATGTAGGTTTTGATCGTAAAGAAAAGGAAAGAAAATTGTCAAAGTTGGAGTTAATGATTGCAAAGCAAATCAACTCTGATATATCTTGTTAATGGAGGACGAAGAAGAGGAAAAAAGTGAAAGTCTATTGGATAAAGAGTCATATTGTCACACATCCACTTTTTCTCTCCAAGCAGGGGGTTCCCAAAGGGAGAAAGTTTTCTTTATGGGAAGAGTTAAATAAAAGTTTTATATTCTTTTCTCTCTCGGTTTTATACGTGTTATTAGGTTTGACCGTTTGACAAACAGTTTGAAGAATTTCACATCACACCTCTTTCTCTCCCTTTCTTTCATGGAGATTTCTCCACCAAAGGAAATTTTCTTCTTCTGGGTAATGTGAAATGTAACAAAGTGTACGAGTCAAATGTAATCGTCTGTTGGCATATCAAGTTAAAAAGAAGTAGAGTTTTTATATGAGGAAAATGATTGGTAAAAAAAAGAGTGAAGAAGAAAGTGGAGGGCTCTAGGGTATTGAAAAAAATCCTATGAAGGAGGAATATATCTGGGTAAAAGATCCAACTATAAGATTCTGGGTGGTCTGTAGAGAGAAAGAGAGAGTAAAGGGGAAAAGGAAAACTCGTTTATTTAGTATACCATAGGGTCAAGTAATAATAAAGTATACCTTAAGTCATCGCTTCCCTCTCCAGTTTTTTTTCTTCTCCCAACTACCCTCACCCTCCTTATATCCAAAATATATATAAAGGGCTAGATTCTTTCCTCATGCGAGAAGAAACCGGGGAGAAAATGTCAGTGAAAAATTGGCTCATAAAGCTTGTAGAAAATGCTCAATGAACTTTCTCCCTTGGCTCTGGCTTTCACCCTAAGGCATCAACTCGCAAAGAGAAAAGTAGTGGAGAGGAATGAAAAGAGTTTCTTATACGAGACTAATAATACTTTTGTAGCACACTTATTATTATGTATACGGCCATAAGTTGACTTAACTCGAGTGGCCGGAATGATCCTTCCATGGAAGAAAAAAAAGCTTCCAAGGTTTCGCCAAAGAGTTCCATTCCTTCTTGTACATTTTTTCAATGGGGAAAGTTTCAAGTTGAAAATATTACAGAGAAGACACGGCTATAGGTATGTAAATAGCGTGTGTGTGTACTTCCAAGAAGCCGCCTACAGCCAAGACGTAGTTTTTGAGGTGGAGGATAACTCTAGAAAAAGTTGGAGAGGAGAAGATGATGCTTCTCGAAATGTCTAGTTTTTCTTTGCATAGAGCATCAGAGATGGTAAGGTTCTGTGTGGATGTAGAGGATATAAAGAAGTGGAACTTTATGATGTATGGAAACGTAATATAAATCCTTGTTGTTGGAAGGAAAGAGGTTTTTGTATGACAAACAAATGGACGAGATTTTTTTGTGTTTGGTGAAGAGACCAAGATGAGAAGTTTCCAGTCCACTTGTGACCATGTAATGTGAAATATTTTTAAAAAGATATTGGCCAAGTTTGTCTGGATTGTGTCCACTTGTTTGACTCTTTTATAGATATTTGTATTTTTCTCTTCGATAAGGAGTTTGGCTCACTTAATTTTGTTTTGAAGATGGGGTGAAGAAAAGAATGAGAATGAAGTGGAAAAATACTGGAGAAAAGATATATTTCTTCCTTTGATATCCTATCATAAAGAATTTGTGTTGTACTTGATTTTGATTGGTTGTTGAGTTGATTGAGGATATAAAAAGGGTATAAATGTAGAGTTTTTTTTAACAAAAGGTAATAACCCATATTTTATATTAGGTTTAATCCTCATACTAAAGTTTTTTTAGGGGAAGATCGACTTTGAAATCGTCTTTTGGAAGAATGGCTCTCATAAAAAGTTTTCTCTCTCTTCCGATTGCACCCTTTAGAAAATGAGAGAAGATGAAGATTGTAAGGGAAAAAGTTGTTTTCTCCCATTTCTAATGGAAAAGGAGCCTTTTGTTCTAAAGGGAAAAGGATTCTGGGAAAGTTATTAAAATGATTTGGAGCACACAATGTCTATCTAATTTTGTCGCCTTTTGTTCTAATCTGAATGAATCTTGTATTGATTTATTTAATGTAGTCGCAAAATCTGGGGAAAGTTTCGCTCTCTGTGGGAGTGCATGTTATCCTCTTTCACCATATTCTCTCCAATTTAATCTCCATTATTCTACGTCACCTCCCTTCTCTCTTGTAGGATGGAGTGGAGGGGTTGACAGGTTAATGTAAAATTTGTATCTGTCAAAAGTGTCTCCGCTCAATACATTTCATTTTGATAAAGTTTGTAAGCTAGACTCTCACTCTCATATGATATGTTATCTTACTCTATTTATTTTAAAGGGTATATCCCTTTCCAGTGCTGAAGAAAATGTTTTAAAAAGTCTCGTATTTTTTTATACAACTCACTTTATGAAAGGCAGCGACATGCACATTTGTCATGTGTCCTTTCCCCGTGAAATACTAACTAGACTCGAGCTTCCATTATTAGATATTTTTATTGTACGTGACTCAAAAGAGCGTGTCGAGAAGAGGATTTTTTGGAGAGTATTTATGAACCATATTTTGACCTCAAAGTAGAGCCGAATCTCTATAGAATATTATTTTAATAGAGTTGTGTGCATTCTCTGCATCCGCAACAGCCTGAGGATAAAAGAGAGATGCAAAAATTGTGGAATAAATTTGCATCCCCTTTTGACATCACCAGATTGCTCTGCTTCCATGTTTATCTAGATATTTGTCCTGAGCTCTACCTAGATAGGAGTAAAAGTTTATGAAGAAAAGGGGACGGAGGGGAGCAAGCACGTATAAATTTTAGAATAGATTTTCCTCGTGAAAAATATATTGTTATTATAGCACATAACTCTAGGCAGGAGTGTGAGAGAGGTCAAAAGAAGAAAAGCAACAAAAAAAGTTTTCAAGGTGTATATCCTTTTCGGAGAAATCTCACCAACTCCATTCTCATTTTCATCCTACCTTCTTCCTCTTATCTTTGGTGAATTTCTCGTCGAGAGAAAGCATATCATCGTTTTCCAGCAAATTGTGGCTTGAACAACTACCAACGACATTATAAGCATTACGAGCCAAGTGAAAAGTAGCTCTTATACAAGTTTTTGTTATTACCACCTCTTCAAACCAGCTTTCGACTTGTTCCCATCTCTCGTGACTGGAGTGTTTGGTGGTGGAAGAGATATGAAAAGCATATTATTATTTTCATTTGCGCCTTCCACTCTCCCAACTCCCACCGGGTTTTCCATATTTGACGAGGTTGTTAGCGTTCTAGTTTCTTTTTGGGGGAATGGGAAACTTGTTGTATTTCTAGGATGGAAAATGTAGGATAAAAAAATGATATTCGTTTATTTCAAATCTTCTCAAGTAAGGAGCACCCATGATCGCATCATATATTACAGAGGATCAAGCGAATGTGGAGAAATAGTAATAAGAGTAAAGGAAAGGGAAAAAGTTTGTAGTAAAAGGGAAATGTGACAGGTCGAACGGTATAAATCACATTTTGCACATGTTTCCTCAGAAGAAAAAATATATATGTTTGACTTTTTTCTCTTCTTCTTCCTTTCCCAATGTCCTCTTCCTTACTTTTACAGACATAAAAGGGGAAGGAGCGTGAAGCATAAGTGAAAATGCATTGCAATTTCTCGTTCTCCCAGCGCCACCACGGTTGCTCTTTTTGTTTGCTCTAGTTGAGTATTTTTTTCGTGTGAGAAGTAGGGAAGAAAAAATACCTAAGTTTTCTTTCTTTTGAGATTTTTTGAGAAGATGAGGACGAATGTGTTCAATTTTTGTAGAAAGGGGAAAATACTCCAGCAAAGATGTAGAGAGTTTTGTGCTCTATTTTTTTCTGTCTCTATGTGGGAAACGAGGAGACGGCCATTTTCTCTTGTAATAGAGGCTCATGTACACACACTCGTATTTACAGAAAGATGGAGGTTGAATATTATCAAGGGGGAAAAGAAGAAAATTGCAGAGGACGCTTGAATCTCTCCATTTGCAAAAGTTGTATGTGTAGATAAAAGCTTAGAGGCTGGCTTGTACATGGAATACATTGGAAATCCCATTTTTTTCCCGAAAATCTCTGAGAGGAAGAAGCGCCAAGGCTTATAAATTTTTTTCTCTTGTGATATGTGATGCTTCATGTATGAAAGGATGATGATGATATAAGAAGGAAAGGAGCGGAAATAAGGGGAAAAAAGCCTTTTTCACCAGAAATAGTAGTTTTCTCATGTTTTCCTCTCGTATATCGAAAGAGAGTGCGAGTGGGAAAAGGATTTTTACTGCCATTCTTAAACTCTTTTCAAGAAGCAACAGAGAAGAGGACGAAAAAAGCTGTAACAGTTTCCTTATGAAATATATATCTTTTTCTTTGGCTTGTGTTCTTTTGAGAAAATAAATAGGCTGTCTGTTTTTTTTCTTCTGGTTTCCCGTTCCCCTCTAAGATGGAAATATGTTTATAGGTATAAGAGGGGGGAAGGTGTATTACGTAAAAAAGTTTATAGGGAAAGGATGAGAAGATTTTTTTTATTTCTTTTTTCTTCTGTATATTACTCTCACGCACACACACACACACACACACACACACAAGCGGACACACTTTTTGAGTTTGTGGGATAGGGTGAAGGCGGATATGTGGAATATTTTTTTCTGCAAGTCTTTTTCCTAACTTGTCGAGAAGTGATGGGATGTCCTCTCATATTTTTTTGGCTTCACTTCAATTTCAATATAGGGATTTGTGTGCTAGTGTGAGAGAGTGGCTAATACACGGCAGGAGAGATGATGTTGATCTGGAAGGAATATGTATATTTTTGAGTGTCTTCAACCTCTTGAATAAAAAAAACTGTATACAGTTTAATAAATGAAGTTAACAAGTTTTCTTTCAAGTCTGGATTTGAAAATGAATGAAATAAATGAGACTAGTGTTTGGAGGGAATGTGACATCAAGAGTTTGTGTTTCCTTGTGGAGAAAACGCTTGGGTTGTGATCAATATTGATTTTACTTTGATGAATAATACAGGGAAGAAAAAGATATGTTGACGCCTACACAAGCATTGTACGATGAGGGGCTGGAAATTGAGTAATTTTTGCACTGAATGTGTATGTGCACCATGTTTTGGTGTAAAATATGCGCC
>JAHZNA010003030.1:0-28125 GCA_027743935.1 Sinodicranocentrus sp. ZH6 | reverse complement strand
AAATTTGGAAACAATATTTAGTTTTTAAAATGGACCGAGTTTAGCTTTTCCCGCACCATTGAAGGTTTAAAAGGCTTAAGTGTTCGAGCATGCTACTTTTAATCTGATATTGAGAATGTTTAGATGTGTAGTATATCGTAAACTCTGTATTTCAATTCAATTGTCAATTAGTTTCAATTTTAAAAATTGTTGCGTTTTTTTTAAAATCAAATTCAGTTATTGGCAATTATAACGGTGGACCGAAAAAGAAGGAATGGCTTTTGAATCATGAAAAGGCAGCCGTTGAAATCATGGCAAAGAAAGGGTGAATTGCAAATATGATTCCCAAATCATGATATCCATAGTGTGCTTCCTTCTCTGTTTCATGAATTTATGAAATAATGAGGCGTGGTAAATCTAATAATTGTGAGTTTGTTCACGTTATTCAATTATTTTTATGTCAGCCTAAGCGCATTTTACTAATGGACAGCAATTTCAAAAGGTTAACTTTTAATTTGAATACCTTTTTGGGATAAAGTTAATCTAATTAAACTCAAGTACCTGGACTTCTAAATATTATTGATCGTTAGGTTGCTTTTATACTTGTGATTTTAAAACAATCTTCTTCGTACATGATGATAATTGTTAATATGTCGATTAAACCTATATGTATTATGTATTTAATGGACTTTTAGTGTGTGGATAGTGGATGGGATGTAATAGTAATAATACAAATGCAATTCAAACAAATAAAATATCCAGCTATTACATACCAACGATTCGTCTATATGTACTTTATTTTAGATTATTCGCTTCATTCATAAATATTTTTTAACTCACGTCAGAGTCGTTACTAACCTAAGCAGATTAAAAATGACGTCAAAATCATGTCCTACAACAGTTATATGTTAAACTAAATATAACAATTACCAAATGTGCAAGTTTTGCTTGCCTGATACATGCATAATAAACAGATATTATATTATAGACAAATATCGAGAATTTTCAACAGCAATACAAATTTTGTTTTCATATACTTGTTCATTATACCCTTTGTGGATGTAATAATTTATTAAAAAATAACAAATTAACAAGTACATACATAAAATATAAAGATACAGTATTTAGCTGCCTGTAAAGGGCTGCATATGTACAATTATAAATCGTACATACTTTGTGTATATTAATAATTAATTGCTTGTACGTGGGTTTTAAAATGGTAATCAAAGCAAACTGGCGTCACAATCTGCTTGATAATATACTGAAATACTTTCGGGAGATATACTTAAGCAATAAATACAGCATTTACTTACCTAGTTATAATTGTAAAACTACAGCTCATCGTTGCACACCGCACACTTCTTCACAAGAATCAACAATCGCACATGAATGAAAGATTATTTAAAATTTATGTAGTCTCTGTCTGTACATACTTTAAAAGTATGCTACCTATTTTACTGGTAATTCTAGCTACGATAAATGCGTAAAGTTCTGAATTTAAACTAGAAATAGTCAAAATCTCATTTTCATAAATACTCCTTTGGTAATCTGCTTCATACGACATTATGTTTGATTGAATATATAGTTTTGATTCCTAGTACATATAAAAATACTCGTAGGTTACTACTGCGAGAAGTTAATACAGAAGACATATCGTATCGTTGTTACACATTACTGAATAAAATACAAGTTATACCTACTTAGAAGCATCTGATCCGAATATTTTCTGTAGATTTTTGCAACTGGGTCCAATTCGATTGAAAATATTTGTTACTGTGAAGGTGGTTTTTGCCCAACGAAAGAAGATTCAATCCATATCGCCTGCTTCTTTCCTGTCTTTTGCTTTACTTTCTGTTGGGGTTGCCCCTCTTGACCACGATTAACGTAATGATTGATGGCCGTGGTAACTTGACGAATTGAGTCGTGAACATCTGCAGAAACTTTCGTTGATTGTGGTTTGAAGGTTGATTGTGAACTTTCGCGATTAGCGTGAGAAAATTCAGGAGTATGTGTAGAAGCACTTTGTTGGGGTAGTTTGGTAACAACAGCCAACGACGAAGCCTGTTTGCTTATCAATGGCGAGGAAGAATGTGCACCTGGAGTTTCCACTGAATCAAGAGTTGTCAAAACCGTTTTCTCAGATCTTGGTGGTGCTTTTGGTAAAGGTGGTCTGTCGCCGACAGGTGGCCTAACGATGGGATGTGGGGATTTGGCACGAGTTGCCATAAGATCGGCAGCTAACCTTTCTGCCGGTGGTAAGTATATGGAAAGCTTTGGTACACCAGTACTTCCAGTCCCAGATGCGGCACCAGCAGCGTTTAATCTCTCTTGCGACCGCCACCCTAAATACGGCTTCTTAACATAGGTGCTTATTTTAGTCGTTGAGTCTGGCGTTGAGGGAGGTGACACACTTCCTGAATGAGTGCTTAGTCTTCCTTGTCCAAATCGAGTCATAGTGAAAGGCATTCCATATCTATAGGAGTGACGACGCATTTTATAATTATAAATAGAATTACGTTTGATGCAAAAAAGTATCGCATTTGGTATCATAACGGTTAAACATATTTGAAGCCGTAAACTTACGTAAATGAAGAACGCTCAAACGCTGATGGGCTATGGCTTGCCGAGCCTGATGCTGCCAGTGACTCCTTTGATGTCCTCGTAACACTCATGGTAGTGGGCCGTCCACGTATGAAATTCGATTTGGTTAGGGGCAGTGTACCTAAAGTAGTTAAAAATCATAAATTGCTTTCCATTACATCACGTATTTCAGTGCCTTTGTAAATACCAAGCCGATCATGTGGCACTGACTTGCAAATAGTTTCTTCTTGTTTGCTGAACATCTTACCTGAACTGCGACCTCCATTACTCTGTAGACTTGACATCGAGGGAGCCTTATACGTGGAAAGGCCAGTCCATCCACCAGCCAGACCACTGGAGCTTCCATATTCAGAACGCTTCGAAATATTAAGAGTTCCGCATTTATTCTGCGATGATGGTATAGAGGAATTTGCTGGGGTAGATATGATTTCATGTTGTTTGTACCATTCTGGTACATTGAGGCGTTGCAAAGACCGCTGGATTCTTAATTCATGTTCAGAAAGTTTCCTGGTTTCCAACCGTAATTTATTCTCCGGGGGCTAAAGAAAATCGAAGACAGAAGACAGTGTTCATTAAATGTCATATGTGTTTCAAATGATGGCAAAAGTACTCCGGAGAAGATGTTTCAAAGCAAATTTAGTTCTTTTAATGCTCCTTATAACTTATAGGTCTACATAGGCATATCTACCAAAAAGGTAACTATTGTTTGTATCTGTAAATCATGCCTGCACTTGTTAGTTCCACTCTGAGCTATTTTTAGAAAATAGATGTAGCAGAGGGAATGAAACGATGCCTTAAACATTTCAGGAATTTTTAAGAGCTATGTACAAGGAATTTCGTAAGCCGGGGGAGTATTTATTTAGATGGCTCAAGTATTTTTATGTGTGTGTTTATTTTTTGCTTCAAAAGGACATGCGATCGATTGCGTGATGAAATCACGAGCCCAATTTCTAAAGGTTCTACGGGGAAATCACTGGATACCCACTGAATACTCCATATTTAATTTTAATATTACTTTTTAAGTTACATGCATGCCTGGTTTATTTGATACTGGCCATGACACCTGGTCTTCACGACATGCTTATATTAATTTAATATTTATAAATGAGCATTAAAATATGTCTGAAAAGAAATAACGTGATTACGAATCGAAGAATGATGAAGATTACTTACCACAGACGAGCTCTTATGATTTTCATCTAAAAGGAATTCTAAAGATTTGGCACGTTCTTCGGAATCACTTAGGTCTCCAGTGGATTCGTCAAATTGCGGTGTAGCAATCGACAGCGGAAGACGAGTAGACAGATTTGTTAAGCTACGAGTTTTAGCCGCAGTTCCTGGTGAACCAGCACTTGTAACAATTGACACGGATGTTAAAGCTGCAGCAGCAGTTGTTGGTATTTCCGACGTTGAAACTGTATAGCAAGGCACTTTACAATCCAGTTGGAGCATGTCTTCATCCAGCATTTCTCGGCTTGCTCCTGTCAAACAAAAATGGAGAGAATTTAAAATATGAATAACATTATATTATGAAAGCTTTCACCTGATGCTTCTCAAACCATTTACAAAAGATCACTTATCCCGTTAAACTATATAAATATTTCTCAAGCTCTTGCAAGTAACTTTATGCATATGTACATCAAACGGAAGTCGTCAATCATTTTCCGTTATTCTTCATTCGTGGTAGACTGCCAGGGGTGAATGTTTGAAACTAAAGAACGTCTTTAGCAGCATGGGCATCACCAAACGTGTAATAACATACGAACCAATCCACTCTTAAACGAGCTTGCTGGAAACTCGTGTTATGTTTTCGTGCAATGTGAAAGTTAAATTCGTAAAATCAAGCTAACTGCAGTTCTTTATATGCTTGCTCAAGCTGCCAATAAAATACTCATCCGTACAAACATAAACAATTATTTACCACGTTTGCATTGTGAACTGAAGTCTTTAGGAAATCAAGTAAAAAAAAGTTTCGAAAGTTTGAGCAGACCATTATTTACTTGCCGTAAAGATGCTCATTATTAGATTCCTTGCATTTTATTCCCCTTCTTTGTTCTTTCTTAAGACTCAAACGAGCAAATTTTATGAAGCTAACCATCCAACTGTATTCATTTCAATCTTTTTAAAACGAGCCGAAGCTAATTTTACTCTTGTAAAATGCTCAAAAAGCCATTCTTCAGGATTTCAGGAGGCATAAATTTTACTTGTAACCCTTTGTCAAGACTGCATCTGTGATGCACGGTGTCTTTTAAGTAAATCTTGAGTCACAAATTACATCCAGAATGCACACACTTTATTACTAGAGTGCATTAGTTTGTACTGGGTTTATGACCACGCCAGTTTCTAAAAATCCCCTACTCAGCTTTAATGTATACAGCTTTAAAAAATACGGGCATGAAGGAAATACCAACAAACTAAAAAAAGTCTGAATATATCTATTGAGAGATTTACAATGATTACATAGCAAAAGTTACTTTTATAAATAGAAGTTACATTTCATGAACAGGATTCCGGACTCCGGACACCCGCATTAGAACAAGCTGTCAATCTGGAGCTGATATGTGAAGTCAACAATTGATTTTTAAAAGCATTTTTAGTTAGCATCAAAAGTCGGCAGAACTCTCATTCATGTGTGTGACGGTATTCAAAAATACAGTGTATAGTTTATGCTGAAGTTGGAATGTGGTGGATTTGCATTGGAATGAGGGCCATTTATTTTCACTTTGTATTTGGATTCACAAAGATTTATACATTATGTCCTTTGGAATAGCTTATGCCGAGCTTTCGACCGACTGATGTACGACCAAAAATAGAAGTAATTGAACATGATAAAATTTTCAGAACTTTTGATATTTCTGGTCATAATTATTACGTGTCATAAAGATTTTCAACTACATGTATGCAGATGTCCATGTTCATGTTTTGCACGCAATCTCATCCCTCCTGGTGCGATGATACGATGTATTTTTTTCCAACCTACAGTACTTGTTGCTTGGTATAAACAGCGTACATATGTGTGGGTTGTGGTTGTGAGTTGCGAGTGCACACTTTAGAGAACTCATCATCATTTCACAAATTAGGGTTGAAGATATGACCAAGAAAATTAAACTAAAATTAAATTGTTCGACGATGAGTTTCATTTGCAACTTTCAACGCTTTATGACACACGTAATGCTGCATAGTATTGCACACAAATAAATTACTACCTTTGATGGCAACATGACATTGATTTTATTACATGGTTATTATAAGGGCTCTCTCAAGGTGAAGGTGAATGTTGAGAGAGCCATCGATGTGATCACCAAGAAAACTAGTGATCTATCGGTATGCTTGAGATGCTGATATGCATAATAATGTAATATTACAGCGCTATGCATAGAAAATAGCTATATATATGTATAAGTACTATAAAACATCATGGTCCGTGTAACACTCACTACACATGTAAAGTGAAGTGTAAGTGTGATTACATGCTGTAATGTAAAAAGTCTAAAGATGCATTGTCAAAAGAGTTTAGCAACTCTGTAAAAGAAAGTAAACCATAGACAATTTCTCGTCAGCTAGCAAATTATTGGTGCCTCCATGGTTTATACATATTCATGGGCAAAAGTACCTTCAAAGTACATTTCATTTCTTTCAACCTTCAACATAACTATTAGATATATGTGCTGTGTAACATAAAAATCCAAATTAGTCCTCTACATATTGTACGTAGGTAAATATGTAGCATTGCACATCAAAAAATGTTAATTGTCGGGCGATAATCCTATTTATCATTGCCTAATTTATATATGTCAATTTGTAAACCGTGTTAAAGTTTCATTGCAAAAATTTCACAGGAAATAAATTAAGCAATCTACTGGACTACTGACTATATATAGTTTACTGGAGCAAAATCTGCACAGAGCTTTGTCATTTGTGTAATGATCTGTCATGATATGAGGATGAATTATAACACGAACGAGATTACCAATATCCTTCATGAGTAGGTAAGAGTATTTGTTCGTAAATCCATACATAGCATTTTGTCAAGTCCACGTATAATAAAAATAAGGTCAACACATTTCTCAAATTGTTTATGCGAAATCAATCTTCATTTCCATTGTTTCATTCAAAGATTCACAAAAAGTAAAATTTATCTGACGAGGGAGTGAATACATTATAAGAATCAAGACAACAGGCACACCTTTTTTGGTGGATTGGAATGTGTAATTCCATCATTGGATGCGTATTACAATGGTAAACAAAACGAATGAATTCGTCATATTTTATTTTATTTCACGCTCATTTTGTCCAAATGATCTTTCTTGCGTTGAGAATGGTTAGACGGTTAGACCGCGTCGTATGTAGACATGATAATAACTCCCTATACATCGTTTCCTATTACACAAAGATTCTCCATTACATTTTACATTTCACTTATTCACACCCAAATGTTGGCACAATGCCTGAGAATGTAATGAGTTAAGTAAAAAAATATGACTATACTGCTGGTCAAAAAAGCAGAATGTTATACAGCTTATATTTTCATTCGGCAATGCAATAAATTTTCCATCATGATGGAAAAGATAATATTCACGCATTAATGCTTCTAGCGTGCACCATGAATCATTACAATTATCCGAAAAATATCATGGCAAATTAATCCAATTTTTCGGCAAGAGCAATTTCCATATTCGTCACATAATTCTTATCATGATCTGCTGTCTGCGTGGTTGTCTGAATTCAGGATACTACATGAAGTATGATACTTTGCAATTATATGGACTAGATATCCCTTGGGACTATACGTAACTATTTAAATACTCCATTTTCATCTCTATACTTGTAATTCCATAAGGCAAATAAACAATATTCGTGTCGAATGCAATATTGAAACTATCTGGTAGCAGCTACAAGCTTTTACAACCAAATTACTCATATACGTGTATATTCTTCGTCATTGCTAGAGAGCAAATATTTTTCCCGTTGTTGCAGTGCAGTATACGCCAACTGCAATTAGATGATAATGTACTTAAAGCTGAGGAAACCCACTATTTGTAACGTGTTGAAGTACGTAAAATGGAAAGTGACATGGACTGATCCTCGTTTGTTTGCATTAATAAACATTGGATATCACTTTGATCAGGCAAATATCTTGAATGTGATAACAACACGGTATGAGTAGGCTGTTGGTGGAGATAATTTATGGATAAAAGTTATTAAGCAAGATAATCCGACACCACATTGTGAGCATGTGAAAATTTTGGTTGAAATGCCGAATATTGTTTCGAAATACATGCGCACATATACCAGAGACAAGTGAATGAGTATTCAGTATTCTGTGCGAATTAATGCACTGCATTCTTTGCTTTGACGAAGTTGGTAATAGAAGGTATTCAATTTCTTTCGGAAAACTAAAATGGTACGAGTTGAAATTTAATACAGTGTGAATGGCTACTGGAATATAATATGGCCAAATTTTATGTTTGCGATTACGAACGTTAGAATTGGAATGCGTGTGAAATTGCATTGCACACCGGACGAAAATGGTTTTGTAGGTCGAATTCAATCTGAATTACGGGCTCTGACCTGCTTTATTTTACAAAGCGAAAAGTAGCTAGTGAACTGCGGCTGGTATATTAAAAGCCGAGTCCATGTGTATTTGGCAATTTTATTAGAGTCCAGCCAGTAACAAAAGAGGCACGGTTAGGAATTTCATGGTCAGAAGAGATATTATCCGAATTGGTTGCAGAGAAATGGGGAATTCGCGTGATTTAATTTTTAGATTATAACTTTATTTTATGGTTACAGGTAATAGACTCGGTGATCACATCGGCATAATGTACTATGTACATCTTGTGTATGTAGCGATGAAATAGGGAGCATATTTATCACTTTCATCATCATGACTTCTTTTTCTCCTTTAAAACAATGCTGTTCGTATTTGGAGCAATTTTTCATGTTTACGATACGTGTGTAGATGCAAGAAATATGGACCACTCTTGTTTTCACACGTTATGTTCTTGTGAAATAGAATATCAATATCAAATAAATAATGCCTTCGCTTCGCCTTACTATTGTGGATTTTTATACGTATAGTTACGCGCATTACATGAGTAAGTTTACACGTCGATCGTTTCTCATTTTCACAGTTTGACATTTTAATGCACTTCTTCTCTAGAATTGGAGACATGTCATCGAAACTGACAAATAAATAATTGGCACTGTGAAAACGACTCGTATAAAACGATAGAACCGGGGTAGAAATGTACCGGAAATGAAGCTATCATTTTATCCTACCACCCACCTCGTGTACTTCTTCACGATTGGTGGATATATATTTTTCTATTGTCAACCAATAAAAGGAAGGAACGTCTATATATTTACCAATATAAAAATGTAAGGAATGAATCTTCGCTTTATCAAGAAAAGTAAGCAAATGTGCACTGTGTACTGGTAATCGCGTACTAAACATGAAACCTTGGCTGACACATGAAATTAATGTGACACATTTATTCTGGCAACTCAAGATGAGTAAAGAGCATTTTTTTATTTTATACTCCATAAGTAAATTCTACGATTTTGCATATTCTTCCAGAGCTTACCTTTTCTATCCGTTTGATAATACCTTTTCGTATGATTTATCCCTTTAAGGAAATCTCCTACAAAGATCTTCAAAATTCATCAACCATTTGCTCTCTCCTTCTCCTTTCATGACAACTTCATATTTAACCAAGATATGAAAAAAAGAATGGCCTTGTAAGTCACTGCGCTCAGTGCATCTTGGTTTATTTATAAAAAGAACTTCATGTATGATCACAGGAACCTTTTCAGAAAACGGTTCTCCTGCAAGCAAGAAGCAAACTAGTTTTTTTCCAGATAGCAATCATTTTTCAACTAGAGTCGGTCGGGATGAAAACAGAAAGTTGAAAAACTGTTTTGTGAAAGATGTACATTTGATTTGAGCCTATCTCATCTCCCACATGGACTACATAACGAGCTGCCATGTCAAGAAAAATGTAGTGAACATGAAAGAACCGAAAAAATCTGAGCCCATGTAATACATATACATCGCGAATGAATCACAACTGTATGCTTGAGCGTATGTAATATTTGTTCTTACCAGTATCAAGGTCCGTCTCTACAATGCCTGTCTTGTGGGACAGCGCATTTCCTCCACCGAAATGATCATCCTTTGGTCCCTTGTGATAGGAATATTTCTCCGCAGCGGATTTTAAAAGTCGGTACCACTCCCTTTCGCTATTTTGAACAGCTTCACTAGGGATTGTTGACGATGACGAGGGTTTGGGCAATGTTGCTGCATTTGGTCTACTGATCCCCACGTTATGCTTGGTTGGTTCCGGTGAGAGAGATTTTTGTCTTTGCTTGACAGCATCCTCAATGATCTCCAAATCTGGATGCGACTTTGAGATAGCATCCAATGTCCGTGAAGTATCTTCCTTAAACTGACTTAATTTAGAGTCCAAGTCTGAATAGCTTCTACTACTATTAGGACTAACTGGAGGGGACGGTGAGGTGGCATTAGAGTAAAACTGCTTTCTTTTCGCGAAACTTCTTACTTGCTGCTGTTGAGAGGACGAAGGACTTTTCTCAATGCTACTACTACTATTCTTTTCCTGGCGGAGTTGGATGCTTTTTAGACCTGCAATTTCCTCCAAAATGTTCTCAAATGCTTGAGTGGCTTCATCCGGCTCATTCTCTGAGTCTCCAATGAGTCCCATTTCCTTACCATTGTAGTGTGACCCGACACCAGGGATAGTGGAGCTGGATGCTGTTGATTTTTTCAGGATCGGTTGTACTCCGCCAGAGTGATTTGTTGCTTGAGAAGAAGAGTTAGGGCCAGTGCTATTATTTTTATTTGTGCCAGTACCATTCACATTGACCAAGTTGGCAGAACGAAGTGGTCTGTTGGTAGCCACAGTTGTGCCAGTGACAGCAGGCGTGCCACTGGAGTCAGCCTCTTGATGAATCTCATCTGCTTTTGGATGAACTTTCTGCTTCTTATTTTTACTTCCACCACTTAATCGAATCTTGGAGAGTCTCTCAAAGAAACCTGGCTTACTCGACTTTTTGTTTTCCTTTGCAGCCTCTACTCCTATCTCTTTCTCTTTGTTATCGCCATTATTAGTAGGGTTGGTAGGAGCTGTTGTATTACTACCATTCCCATTAGTCACCTCCTTCCCACTGTTCGAATTATCTTTGTCTGATTTTTTCCCAGCTGAGCCCAACCCTTGGATGAGAAAGCCTTTCGAGCTCTTCTTTCCTTTTGATGTGGATGACAAGGAGGAAGAAGAAGACGAATTACGCTTGATGTCATTTTTATTATCCTCCGCAAACATTTTTGGCAGAATTTGTCTCGGTTCTGAGGACAACTCTTCTGGTTGAGGTGATTGAGATTTGCTCACTGTTCTCTGTGGTTGAATGTGGTGCTCCTTCTTGTGTTGTTGTGTGTCCTTACCATTGGGTGGTCCAATGTTCAACACGATAGTTTTATTGTTCAGTGAGGACGGTATTGTTTCTTCAATCCTCACGTCAATGTGGGTATGAGTGTGGTTCGTGTTCTCACACTGGCTCAGCAAGTCTGGCACCATTGACAATGTGGTCGAACCGTGAGTTTTAGCTGTGGGCTCAATTTGCACCTCGACATCTTCATACAGCCCCAGAGTGCCATTATTTTGATCACTATTACTATTTCTCTTGTCTGCTCCGCTATTATTACGGAAATCGACGAGGTCAGTTACCCTTTCGGGATCATTGTCAACAGCATCCCCGTCGTCATCTGCCACCAGAAGTAATTTTCTGCTAGACTGGCTTTCGCCCAAAACTCGATCACCCTCCTCTTCACGGTCATGCAATGGTGAAGACGTCATTTCCACTTTTTCCACGAGAATCGGAACCTTTCCTGAGGGACTTGTCCCTCTGATGGAGGAAATTAAAGCACTCGGTGACTCCGCTCTTGTCGACATTTGAATATCGTATACTTGCAAAGGTCTCACAGCACTTCCGCCCACCTCACTACTAACATCAGCACTAGCATGTTTAATATCACCAGAATGTCCTGTAGACACCACAGCGGCAGCAGCAGCAGCACCAGCCTTTCTCAAATTTGCACTCGCACTATTACTATCATCCAGCAACGCACTTCGTTTGGTTACACTACCACTAGCGCCTCCTCTAACAATGGGATTCCCTTCACCATCAAAACAACTGTCAAGTTTCGCCAGGAGGTCTTCCGTGGAGCTAGAACATTCGGAACTTTGGTCGATATAGCTCTCCCTCCAGCTGATTTCAGACACAACAGGACTAAAATGAACGCGAGACCTAGTGGCTTTCGTGGATGTTGCTAGCGGTGTTTTGCTAGTTGGCGACGATGGGGGTGGTGGAATGCTGCTTTCTCTCGATGCACTCTCCTGCTCTGTACGTGGAAGATGAGAAGAGCTGTGGGCCCAACCCGGCTCATTTCTTTCCTGCCCTGAAGATGTGGATGATAGCGAGCAGGGTAGCTTTCGACTGGAAGAGGAAGATGAAGTGGAAGGAAATCCTGGAGCTGGGCTGGGAGTGCGGGAGCTGACAACTACTACTTCCACTTCATTCCTTGGCCCGTATGTTTTTGTCTTGAGTGGAGCAATCCCCAACGGGGCTGCGGAGCCGGAGGGGGAGTTGCTTCTTAGCATTTCAGAAATACTCTCGATGTTATCACTACTACAGTTTTGTATATTGTCTTTGCCACTATCACCACTCCTATGTGTTGACTGTGTAGTAGCGGTTTCAAGCTCCATAACACCCCTTTCCCGTATTTTACGCTCAACCTCCCTCTCACTACTATCTGTAGGCATGCAAGAGGGGAATTGTTTCCAGATTAGTATATCCGGAACGGAGGAAGTAGACGGTTGAGTTGCTTTGTCCTCGTTATTTTCACCTATTCTAGGAGGTAATGTGTCAGTGTTGCTCCTGCTATTAAAACTTTTGTTGACTGCCCCTGTTGGGAATACAGTTGACAAATTCCCATTTGCCTCTACAGCAATAAAAGTATTGTGACGATGTTGTTGAGTGGAGCTAGCCGTGGAGTTTGGTATTTTACTTGTGTTATTTCTTTCAGCTGTTTGAGCATTGCTATGTTCACCGGTAGCACTGGAGCCAACAATATATGAAGGGATGGTAGGAGCGACAGCAACAACGGCTGCCTTAATAGCACCCAAGGGGATAGAAAACTTATCTATGCCTGCATAAAGGCTGATATCTTCCAGATGCAAATGTGGCTGGTTATGCTGCTGCTGCCTCTGATCTTTACTTGTCTGTTGATCCTTTCTTATTGCTGGTTTGCTTATGTCCTTTGATGAATCGTGTGCCGCTTTCGTGGACGGAGCAAAAGACGAGAGAGCTGAAGACCTTTTTATGCTACTAGTGCTCACGGTATCTATTGAACTTGGGGGAAAAGTATTATTTTCCTTGGCTTGTTGCTCCTCTAGCAATACGTCTTGTTGGGAGAGCACGTCTTTTCCCTTAGCAGAAGTAGGCAGTGAGCTGGGGAACCCATATCCTGGTGAGAAACCAGATTCACTCGTCGAGATTGAATACAGGTCTAGGTTGACTTGTGGGAAAACATTGGAGGAGGAAGGAAAAGCGGGAGAGACAGGCTCTTGGGATTCATATGCTCCGCGACTACTTCGTGAATGCGAAGAACATCCGAAAAATCCAAAATTAGAATCCCCTAAAATAACTCTCTCCTTTCCTGTCGTATTAGCTTGTATAACATTTGGAGTATTATTGGTGGCAGACCCACCAGAAGACGGAGCACGGCTAAAGCTTGAATTTGCAGTTGTGGATACTCTCAGATTCTTAGCTGATTGACTAACACTTTCTTGCTTATTATTATTTTCGTAAGATTCCTTCACAGCATCACAAGACGATGATGTTGGTGGCTCAACTGGCCCAGAAAAGGATATACATTCCTTCGGACCTAGATAACCACTTTGGGTGAATGTTTTCACTTCAGCCACACCTATTTGATTGGGGCAATGTGGTTCGGCAGTGACAAGTTTATGTGGATTAGAATAACCCTTGCTCTCCCTTTCTGGCAATTCAACTCTCTCCTCACTGTCCACTACAGAAGTCTGGGGAAAACTAGAGTGATTAGATTTTAGGCCAACGCCACCAGGATGTGAGGTGGGTGCGCTGTTCTGGTAGTGCGTTTGATTTGACTGCAGATTATTATGAGCTACATCCGCACTTGTCGAATCGTCCAGCGTAACTGATCTCAAAACATGTTGATCTTGCATATGAACATGTTGTTGGTGTTTTTGTTGTGTCTCCTCGAAAATATTCCTCTTCTGCTTCTCTTCATGATGAACAATAACGTCTCTGTGCTCACCACCATCATCAATACCACCACCACTACAAGCCACATGAATATGCGACTGCGGCAATGGTACTTGAGTTAATTCATCGCTATTCTCGTACTGGTCTTGGTGATTGTGATTATGCTTGTTTTGTTGGTGGGGCAGCTGGTGATGTAATAAGGGTGATGTGTTCTCATCTTGTACACGATGATTGTATGAAGTCGAGTAAGCTCTTTCGATGCTCGACTCTACTTGCTTCCCTTTAACAACACCACCATCCTCGTGGCTAGTTGTATAAATCGGAAATTTGTGAGCACATGCGGTACTCCCAGCCATTCTAGCATTATTTGCTTGAATAGCACCACTGCTGCTTGTTGCTTGCATGTTTTTGCTCATAGGCAAGGCTGCACTATCAATAACATCATCGTCGTAGTCATCTATGCTGCTCTCGAAAAGAGGCAATCTTTTATCATTCCGTATATTATCCTCTTGTTCGCCTGAACCATGCATATCATTGTGATAAATGCTGATGAGTGAGCTCAAGGTTGACACTGGCCCACTTTTATTACCATTCATTCCAATCTGACTTTGAGAGTGATATTCTGCAGGAGGAGCAGCTGTTGGAGTTGTGTTGTGGATGCCAGAGTTAAGAAGTTGCTCATTTGCCAGAGACGAAGACGTACCATGAAATGATGATGTGGTCGATGTAGGAGCAGGAATTACGTCGCTGGCGCCTGTGACACCCAACACTGCTAAAGCCTTTTTGCTCGGTGAGTTCACTATGATATCATAAGCCATATCCACGTTATTCAGCTCGACGGCTGACTCGGCGGCTTCATACTCGCTTTCACTGTCACTCCTTTGCCGCAGAAATCTGTTAGGTTGAGGATTCTCACTCTGTTCATCGGAAGAGCTTGACGAATATTCCTGACTGTGCTCATCGCCATCCTCGTAACAAGTTGGAAATGAGTTGTCAACAGCACTTGAAAGGGGAAATGATGAAGTTTGTAATGGAGCGTGTTTCTTCGCCTCTTCCGCATCCACTTTCGACGTGTTTAATGCTAATCCTTGAATATGAGATGGAGTCTCAGTCATCTTTACAGTATTGGAGTGTTGGGTCCATTCCTCCTCTTTTTTTTGCAGATGAGATGAAGACGTTTTCGAGGAAGGAGAAGATGAGTCTGTTGATGAAATGCAGGACACTCCTTTATCAACAACATCCATACTTGGATCTTTCTCATGTGGAGGGGAAGCCTTGGATGAGGATGAAATTGATGGAATAATGTTATCCTGTGGATGAGTATGCTCGTGCTCGTCACTCATATTTCCATCTATCACCGTTTCCAAGCTGTGCATACCACTCGAATGAACATGCAGATGTGGTGGTGGTGATGTTTGTTTTGTTACGAGACTGTTTGCTAGGACATGGCATACGATAGTTGTTGTTTTATTAGTACTACTCCTATTTAAGGTAGTTACGGGCAATTGCGCAGCTAAAGTGGACAAAGTAGCAGATTGATTTACATTTGATGCAAGTGAAGAAGGAACAGTCATTGCTGCATTGGTTACGCTAGATTGTCCCACTGTTTTTGTGGGAAGATTACTATTATTTGCTAATTCCTGCTTATCTTCCCTACAATCAGAAATCATTGGTTTGGAAAGTGTTGGAGGGATGTAATCCTTCGCCTCCGCTGATGTCGACTGAGTGCACATTGTTTGCGGATTAAATTGTGGGTGTAGACGGTCAGATTCCAATAATGGAACATTCTTTACAGTTGTTGTAGCGTCAACTTTTGCTTCATTCAATGGCTCGTTTTTCTTGCCAAATCTTTCATCGGAATCTGATACAAATTCATGAGTTTTACCGGCAGTTTCATCACTGTTGTTTTGGTTGGTTACTTTCTCTCCTTCAATGCATGCTTTTAAGCTCTCCTCTCTTTGTTTGCCAGGAAGGTGACTGATTGAGTTTAAACTGGAATGCTGAGATAGAACATTGGTGTTGTTGCTACAATTTAAGCTGGGAGCACTAGTCATGCTACTCTCACAAGAGGATAGTGACGAGTAGACGAAAGGATTGAGAGCAAACTCTGCTCTGGAAATGTAGTCTTTGGCACTCGTATCAGCAGTGAGAAGACTTACATCAGCTTGACACTCTTGTGTCACGGTGGTGGTGGGAGTTGTAATGGGAGGAGAGATAGTCTTTGTGGAATTTTCAGTCTGCTTTCCATTATTCCCAGTGATCACATTACTCTCTTCAATGAAAGCTCCAGGAGTGGATGCAGCCGTGCTTGAAATCCCATCATTACCTATGCCACTGTCTTCAGAAAGGTTTTCTGTAGATCTGAGACCAGAGCCGGAAGTACTTGAGGACACCGTCGATGTCGACGAGCTGACCGAGTTCTTATTTCTAATCTGCTGAGTTAAGCTCGGACCTGGAAAACCAGCGGAACCGTTAGAATGCTGGGAAGGAAGGGATTGTGTTCCTTCTCGGTGTGTCATAATCATTCCATTTTTCGCCTCCTTCTCTTCCTCTTCATCTTCTTCAGGAATCAATCCCCTGTCATCTGCAGCAGACACCTCATTTGAAGACTCTGATTCAGAGCCAGGCTCAGACACTTCCTTGATGTGATGAATTGATGGGAAAGTTTCAGGCTTAGAGAAGAGTAGCTCGGTGCCCGCTAAACAATTTAAGCTGTCAAAACTTCGGAAGGATTTGAGTCTAGAGGGGGACTCGAAAGAGCGTCTGCTTCTGCTATTACCAAACATCATTCCAGATGAGGAGCTAAATCCGTTAGCGCTTCCTCCTCCACTATTTGGACTAGCAGACCCTAACGAAAATTCGGCGAGAACAACCCCTTTTTTCCCAGAATCATCAGAAGAACAACTCTCATCAGATTCAGTTTCTTCTTGTGATCGACATTCTTCTTCTTCAGAGGAGCCAGGAGAGGAGTAGAAAAAATCTTCCTCAGCAACCTCTGCTGGAGCTTCGGAATCTGAGGAGGAGGGTGACAGCGAGGAGCCAAATGTTTCACGACTCTCTGCATTCCCAAGTTTCTTTCCATTCTGCTCTTTTTCCTCTCCGACTTCATAGATAGTTTTCGAGTTTTCCTCAGCGTGCGCTTTCACATTCTCCTGAGTTAGCATTTTCGGTCCTTTTGTTGTCATTTCTTTCTTGGACTCGTCATTATTTGTGCTCTCTATGAAAACATGATGGCTATGGCTGGTAGCTGTCTTGTCGCTCGCCCCACTCTTTTGGCAGCGGACTCCATTCAAGGACTGCTCGATGGTGGGGAGAGAGTCGGTGGAGGCATAGAGAGAATTCTTTACTTTGTTGGACTCAACTGGATGCTCAACTGTCTGTGACTGATGACCATATGCGAAACCAGAGCGTCGTCTTGGTTCTCGGAGCGTCTCCTCGAATGCATGGTCGAGCTGGTCGAAAAGATGTAAATCTTCCAGCTCGAATGGCCTAGAGCTTGCAGAAGAACGGAAATGAGGCTTAACCTCGTCCTTCTCACCTGGGAGTGGGGCTAGGGCTTGGTAGCTTGTGGATTTTTGTTGTTGTGCTTGGCTATTGTTGTCAACACGGATCACGGAGTCTGTATCAGTATCGCTATCGGCAGTCCACCAATGGCGACCTGAACAACCCTCCTCCTCCTCATATTGCTCGTCGTCCTCCTCCAGTATCGTTTCTAGATAACCTACAAATTGAAATGGGAAATTGCTTCTTGAATCTTGTTTTCACAAAAAAAACAAAAAAATGCTATGTTTTTCTATGATGGGTTGAAGTTTTTGTCCTCACCTACACAATTACCCGGAAAGAACTGAGGTTCCCCGTACTCCATCACATTATCGGGGAAAACAAACGGACTTTCCTGTAGAGAAAGCAAACAAAAGCATAAAGGTTAGTTCATCGTTCACAAACTTGCCAATCGATTATCTGCTACGCATCGGGGATCGTGCATAAAGTGAGAAATGAGCTGATTGTACGGTGCATGCATAGAGTACACCAACTGGTCTTTCTGAAAACGGACTATTGGGTACGTTAAACTTGATAGATATTGGAGATACGTATCTTTCGGAAATTTTTCTCATGAGATGAAAACCCTAGAAAAACAGATTACATTCTGTTTGATATCATTTGTTTACTTATTCAACCGCGTATACTTACTCGTGTGCTAGTCATATATACCTTATATACTATTATATGTACATATAAAAGTTTGCGAAAGGTGAACAAGGGTAGCACTTTTCACAAAGAGTGTGTAGGATCATGGGAAACGATCCAACATCCAGCAAACCAATTTCATTTCTTGCTACGATTATTCTCAGGTTTACCGTTACAACAGTACAATCTAGTTAACTAGCCCGTGCTGCGTTGTGGTGTATGGTAAAGGTACCTTATCGATGTAAAAGGAAATATGACATCAGTGAGATTGTCAATATAATTACTCGCCGGGATGGAAAGGTAGTATACAAAAATGAAGAAGTGTATGCGGGCAAGCGGAATCGACGTTTGATCATCTTGTCTAGAACAAACCGATTTTGATCATATGTCTCGATGCAATTCATGTTTACAAGCGTATCCTACAATTGAGTTAGATCATTTCTTTTCTTCGCTCGCATCTTGAGAAAATAATAAAACAACGAAGGCATTATTATTGTGTATCTACCATATATACCATCTTCTTTTTCTCCCTTCTACTGCTTATTTGCTTACAGTCAATTTTGTGCGTGTAAGCGTAGCAGCGTAACACTCATTTCTTGCGGGATGTTATGTTCAGTGAGCTATGACAAAAATGACAGCAACTTATTAACTAGGAAATTGTAAGGCATTCCCTCACAAGCCCATTCAATCACAGGCTAGCGGAGCGTGATGATTTGATGATCATGATCATGATTGCGATTGGCTTTGGTGAGCAGCTGCGCTTATCTCAATGTACGGGAAGAAATGTTTATTGCAATGCTTTCAGCTTCTTCATTGATCAAAGATGATTTGATCATCATCATTTGTTACCATCACATACATTGAATTTCCTTGACTCTTCTCCTGCCTTTGTAGTGAAATATATATTCCTTTTGTGAAAAAGAAAGCATATAAACGCCTAAATACACATAACGCAAGTTGTATCCCCCACCCACCCGTTTGGCGAATTGTTTTTTAGTCATTGACAGTAAATGATAGACTTGTAAAACTAATGATGTTGTTGTGCAGCATGTTGGTGATGATGTGGTGATTTTTTTAACGATTTTATTCCCCCATTACCATTAGTGCAGTTAGAACAATGACGAATTAACATTTTCCTTTCACTTTCATGGAAAAAATATGTATTCTTAAATAGCCTGTCTGACAGAAGAATTATAAGCATTCTCTTTTGGGACATGTAATATACGGCCTGCTAAAGCTGCTGAAAGGGATTTATTTTGAAACTAATGAAATACCAAGCACAAGCACAGACCCTCCTCTGTGACGAGAGTGGAAAGAAATTTATTGCGTTACAGCAAGTCACAAAATTCAGAATTAGTATACAGATTACATTGTGCTGACAGGCGAGGGATAATACTCTCGTATCATTCACATTGAAAAAATGTTGGATATTTCAACAAAACGCAAGTATAAGATCTTGGCTTTTCAATGGGACCTTATTAACGACTTCTGCATATTAACTAATATTTGCAAGTATTAACTTGTCGTACTTGTCGAAAAATCCCATAAAGGTTTGCCGGCTTGTCATCGAGTTGGTAAAGACTAATCGCTTCCAAAAGCAATCATACGCTGATGAAATAAACCGAGAACGTAGGTATATGAAAACCATGTACATGTTCGGCACATTTAAAGAAGTTTGAAGGAAGTAAAGCGGCGAGAGAGAACAAAGCAAACAAATTGTCTGAGTTGACCAAGTAAACAACAACAAATGGATTGAATTTTGCATGTGCGCACGTGTACTCATTTGTACTGCAATTTGCATGATCACAGGAAAAAATAACAACCACTTGTTTAAGTAATCACTTCGCCGGTGAAAAGACGAATTTTTCCAACATCTTATCTTAGTTTTCAGAGTAGAAGAAAATCATTATTCATTATTACGAGCAAATAGTTCCGCCTGTTTGCACTCACGCGTAATGAAATTTATTGTACATTTGACAAAATATCATTCATAATCAGAGAATAATCAAATGCATTCATTTTACCGATTTCTACCACATAGATATCGCGAATTGTAATATGAGAGGTACATTTACAAAATCGAAAAGTCATTAATCATTAATAGCCAATAGCCTGTAACTGCTCGGTAAGTTTAGAATAAAATTTCATTTCATCGTTAAGATAAAAATATAAACATGATGAATTTCGGCAGTAGCTCATGTAACGATTCCTACATTATTTGTTAGTCAGTAATATTTCGTGTGTTATTGCATTTTGACACTTTCACTAAAAATGGCACACTTTATGACTCAAAGGAGTAAATTTTCGTCAGCGGTTGCTCCTTCACCTGAGAAAATCATGGCTTGTTATCATCATTTTAAGCTTAAAAATTTCGCTGCACAATCTAATCCAATGTTTATGGAAGCCTGTTATTAAAGCCGTACAACAGTATTTATCAAGATGAATGAGCAGATAGTGAGGATATTTGGTCATGACATTAAATATGTAACAGTTTAAAAAAACAATACCAGAAGAAGCACAACAAGTGAACAAGTACCCTTCATATCCACACGAGCCACTTTGCCACATATGTATGTGCAGTGCACAAAGCACATGACGGTATGCACAGACAGTTGGCTTAATACCGATTGAAGGTGTTGGTTATGAATCGTGGCACTGATTCTTTGAAAACTGACAAATGCAAACTATCATTCCTCAATGACAATAGAGAGGACACAAGGGGTATAATCAGGAAAGGGATTATTAAGCAGCCTATCATTGGTTCACCTATAAACAAAACCTGTTCTGCATAATAAGTTTTCATGTATCTCATGTGTTCTCCTTTAAGTAGCGCTTTCAATGATTTGATATTTAACAGCTTTGATGAAAATGTCTGTCATCAACTACACCAATAACAACTTGTACTTGTTGGTCCAATTTACTTAACTGTTAATTGAAAATGACTCACTCCATTTTGTACAAAAAATCGTTTATAAAATTGAATAAAAAAAGAAATAGTCGTGTGACCATCTGCAGAGAGATATAATATGACCTTTGTTGTTATATTTCCTGGTTTAGTTATACTTTGGTGTGTATTTTATTTCGATTATGTGTACAAACAATAGGGATGATTACCACTCACCACTGTCTTATAAACGTTTATCAGATAAAATGCTTCAAACGACTTTGGTTGGGCGTAAACTACAAAATAATCGGTTTCTTGTATATATCAAGTTAATCATTGTACTGACATGGATTACAGGAATATATGTAAAGCCGTGAATGTGGAATAAACAGAATGAAAAGACCTGTGCAAATATATGTATAAATGCGATCACAAAATCAAACGTTTGTCTAAGACTTGAAAACTTAGAAACTTTCTAATTTCCGTTGTTGACAACGCCATTAGCAAATATCGTATTTACCCAACAGCGTTCAATCCCACATATCTCCATTAGCTCATGGTTCGGAGTCCATTAGCGAATGCTTACATAAGCCCAGGAAAATGCCCCACCAAGAAACCCAAAATTGGAGTATTAGCCAGCTTCATAGTACACCTTTCCCTACTCGATAGCAAAAACTGGAAATCCCGCAGATCTTACATTTTCCGTAGTTGTGAGGAAAGAAGGTCTAGAGGCGATACACCGATATTCCTTGAAGCCAACAACGTTTGCACAGCACACAGTTGAAAAATGATGTGCGCTAGGTTGAAAATGAATTCCCCAGACTTCAAACTTATTCCGCCAACATCATCTTACAAAATTCCATACAGCTAAAAAAAAACTAGATACAAGAGCGATATAGGAAAGAAGGGCTACTTTAAAAATTGATTTTCATAGTTTTCTACCCTCACACAAGATGAACGCTATAATTTTGTGGATCAAAGAAGAAGAAACGCCGTATAATTCTTGAGGTAGCTTTTTTTATAAAAACGGCATCAGCCTCATTCTTCAAACCTGATTTATTTTGGCTAAAATTACCATTTATCATGACGAAGAGTGTGTATAATGCAGAGGCAGTAGTGTACCGTGAGCAGGAGCAAAATACTCTTGTTCGAGGACGACTTTGTCGTGGGTTTAGAAAGCCCCTTAGGGAATCCTTCACAATGATGTAATTCGCAAAAGAAAATGGCCTTTTTGGCTTTTTTAAAGCAGCTTGCTAACCCAACGAAGCAATCTTCACAGTTGTATATATAGGCGTTATTTTTTGTGAGCGAGGCGCAGGAAAAAAATGTCATCATCCACAGCCCCACTCATGGCTCAAGTTAAGCGCAAACATTGAAATAGGATGGGAACAGCTTATCCTTTTTTCCTTGTTGCGTGTTTTGCCAGTCCAATATTTTTTGTTGAGAGACAACCCATCACATCGTCTCTTTGCAATATGTCTTATCCCCTCTTTCAGTACATTTATCCTTGATAGTTTTGTGTTTGTCAGTGCAACCAATCTTTGAAAATAGCACTTTCCAATATCACGATTGACCAATAAATAATTGTCGACAATGGTGAAGCTCAACGATTCAAAGTATAATACCACAATGCACACCACCCAAAAAATTCAATGCATTACACTTACCCAGAATATATGCGCTTTTTGCAGTAGCACATTACTCACCCGTTCTCAGTAAAAGTTATACAAAAAACATAACCAAGTGAGTGGGACACCCATTTCCCATCATATCCTAACGACGAGTGTTTCTTCATGAATGAACATGAAAAATAATTCCACGGACATTCTCGATTTCATTCTAATCTCTGCATGAATCTCTCTGAAACTACCAGCAATATATTATCATATCCCTTCCCAATTCACATCAGATCATACTTTGATTGACTCTATAACTAAGGATATCCCGTTTTACTCGGTTAATATGAAAATGAACATGCACACTCTCGAATCTTGTGACTGTGAGATGAAAGCTAATTGAGACACAATCAGTCATCGTCATAAATCAATAATATTGCTTAAAAAGCCCCTTACCAAGCTAAACCTAAATTCTCTTTTGCTTCTCTCTCTCTCTATCTCTACAGCCCATTTCTTCTTGTGCATATCCTCCTTTCCTTTTTTCTTATTGATCACTCCATTGATCTCTTTGATTGCAAGTACACGTTCTTTTCCTCCGTCTTGCAATATTAACGAAATTCGATCGTTTGACGAGCTACTTTTAGAAATGCTCATTACTTAACCAGCACTGGATGAAATATTTACGACAAAAATCCCTGAAATTACTATCTTTTACTCGCAATCTTAATAGAATTATAAGGATGAGTGACTTTTACTGATCTAGCTAAAAGCATCTCTCTATCTTTTAGAATACCCTCCAGTCTTTGATTTCCATACGGATACTTCATAAATACAAATGTTATTGCATTACCCCAACAGTAAAAAACAGATAAGATAAAAGCGCGGGAAATAGGAATCTTAATAAGAATTCGAGTTCCTAAATTGCTTTAACTCTATACTTGCTTGCAAGGAAAAGGAAACAGGGAACCGTGTGTGGTGTGCATTCTTTTCATTTCACGAATAATTTGTTACGCGTGCATGTACAAAAAAGTGGGGATGTGGTAAGCTCATTGGATAGAATAAATTGCAGTCTTGTTTTCCCTCTACTCATAAAAAACGCAACAAGCAAGTCTCCATTTTTTCGTACAAATCTTTTATGATATGCTGAGCTGGGTAATATTCAGATTCTCAGTCAAGTTATTATTTTTTGTTCATCTGAAAGTCACATATTTTTCGGGAAAATATATGTCGCTTTCACTTATTAAACTAGCTTGTCACAGAAAAAACCTTTGGATAAAGTAATATCGGGGTATTACTTTTCTGTCTGACAAAGTCGGTTTCCTTTTTGTCTTCCTGATATATGGGTTTTTATCAAGGGATGAAGCAAAAGTTGCTCTTGTAAGGATGGAGGAGGAATGTTTACTTGCATTTTTTTAAAGAGAGGAGATGCTTTTCGAACGGTTTCTTCCCTTTTATGGTTACCTACTTGGGAATTGAATGGTTGAGGAATTAATGTGAGAAAAAGTGAAGTACTTTAAGTTGACAGAATGGTTGAAGGAATATGTTGTCTCATGATGTCGTGTAGAGTATGAGAATCAGTTCTGTAACATAACACCTTGTAGCTGTAGCTATTATTGTGTTTAAGTTCGACAGACTTTTTCTTCCTAATTGCGAAACGTTGCGTATTAGCAGCATTAAAAATAAAGAAATGACACAGCAAAACGATATAAAATAACAACAAAAACAGCATAATGCCATTAGACATGTCATGGTAGAATGATTTGATGATGATGAGGAGGACGTTGATGTGAGATGAGATATCAACTTGACATTTTTCTTAATGTATCTGTAAGAAAGGACTAATGAGCTGACTTGACATACTGAACAACAACACTACATTTCAGCTCTTTTTTCGAGCTACTGGTGCTACATCACTACTGTACGAGAAGCGTCAAAACCAGTAAAACACCAAAAACAAGTTAAATACATAAAATGCTCTGTTATATGCCAGATGGAGTACATGAAAAAATTGGATTTTCTCCAAGCGATAAGTCCAAGAAGAAAGAAGAACAATGGTTGGTTTCTCTAATTATTGTAATGACAATCAACAAAAGGATTTTTGGCGAATGTCGGACTGACTGACGTTCATTGTGTCGGTTGAGATAATGGAGGAAAGGAAAGCAGTGGTGCGGGTGGTAACACTCACTTGTAACTTATATCATGGTCCCCTCCGTAATCTCACTCTTCAGTTTTTTCATCAAGTGAGGAAAATGCTGCTGCTTGTTGAGTTAAGAGCTCGTAAAAAACCTGAAAATGTTTTTGCACTGTTTTTGTTTGATCCTGATCCTATGTCGCAGTTTGCATCCGGTACTCCTCACACTTGGAATTACTCACACACGGTTCAATACAGCGAGGTTTATAAGAACTAAGTAGGGGTAGTCACTTTGAAGCTGCCCAAATTGTCATCATCACCAGTTTTGCTACACTAAAGTTACATGAAAATTCTCTTTCTGGTAATAGTCTTTCCCCAAACGTCTACAATTTTACCATTAGAAACACAGATGACTATGATGGAGGAAGGCAATTAGCCTTCGTCTAACCACAGCCGTCAACCGTAATTTTATTCTGTCTTTTTACTCAAAATGCTTCACTATTTATCACTTGGAAATTAGCAAGAGTGTCCCAACTGTGAGCAAAGCAACTGACAAAAGAATTCCTTGCGTTTTACAGAGATTTTGAAGGTAGTAGCCTCCCACTCCACTGTTTTCGTTTTAGAGAGAAACTAATTTATTCCCAGCTTCCTGTTGAGATTGTAATGTAACGTCATTCTCGTCGAAAACTCCCATAAAATATTCATTCAAAATATCGTTCTCACTCTCTTTGCCTATATTTGCAAGTGAATGAGTGAATCATGTCGTAGATTATCCCATGCGGGATACTCATTTACTTTCAGTCGTGTATATGAGAACAACTTCATTGATTTCATACATGAGACAAGGGAATCAGAGTATTTATAGCAGTGTTACACATTACTTGTTAATTTGAAATGTATTTAAAAATGATTTTTTATTGTTTTCATCATTGCCACATCATATTCATTTCACTTTTTCATTAGCCTTGCAGCAACAAAATTCCTACCAGGCGCATTAATTAGTGTGAATAATTCCCAGCTTTGAAGTCACCTTACATCGCGGTAGTAAACTCGCTAAATACGCATTCTCTCTTATCAGTCTACATATGGATTGTTCACTCATCGTATCATTCATTAACAAGTGATCAGCTAAAGCATTGTGAACAGTTCTTAATAACTTAATCGGGAGTCGTTATCTTGAGGCAAGAAACTCGTCGCTCACAGCATGATTGATGATGTCGCATTGCCTGATATGAAAGCGGAGCACATTCCCGCTTTTTACGTACTTATCTCTCCTCAGATGAGGACTTGTCAGCCCAGTAGGAGATTCGATTAGTCTACGAAAGGACTGTCGTTCTCGTGGCATGAAGCTCATCCAATCCTCGTAAGACTTTCCGGCACAGAATTAATTGCCCGTGTAATGGAACAGTAGGAAGCTAATGTATGTGTTCAAAAAATTTAATTATGCTCATTCATCCCTCTGCTCAAAGCTCTTGATTGCATTCTAGGGATAAGAGTTCCAATGGTAAAAATATACTTGTTAGGCAGGCACAAATCGAATTCACAATGTGGATGCCATACAAGAATATAAGAATTCGTTTCGACTGAATGTCGACTGTGTGAGCACAGGATTTTTGCAAATTGAAGTGAGCATATTAAGTGTAGCGTACTATGCATACCACAGCCTGCATTGCAAAGTTTTACAGCTGAATAGTCGTGGTGGAAATGGTTGCGCATTGTGCATGCAAATTCACTTGTGAGATTTACATAGACATGAACAATATGAGGAGTAGCTCGTGCATTGAATACAAGCATTTCCCATTGTGTTGAGGATACGTGTATTCTTTGTCAGTCAGAGATTTGAGATAAAGCACACATGAGCCTTCCTAGAGCTGTCATCAGCTATTCGTAACGGCAAAGGGGTCGTAAAACTAGACTACTTACAGCATCATCTGTACAATTTTAAATGCCCGTAAAATTGTCTGTGAGATCAACTGTAGAGGAGAAACTGCTGTTGTAAATGGTGCTACTAATGGAAAGAAAATTCTATATTCTATGTTCAGCTCTTTTGTAGCTTAAAGGAGAGAGGAGAGAGATTTTTTGAGAATGTAAAATTGCAAATATATATAACTGGTTCGACAAAATTGATTTGAATACATGTCTATAAAAACAGCCAGAGGTTGAAGTGGGATATAAGATGTCTGAAAGTACAAGAGGGGGTGGGTCAATCGCAGATTTGATTTCATGTAGACCAGTAAAAAGAAGAATAAGAATAAGATCAAGAATAAGAGCAGAAGTGAAGGAGCTCCTCCATTTACCAACTTTTCGATCTATTTAAAATGCACTTTTTTTGAAAGAAAATTCTATATTCAATGTTCAGCTCTTTTGTAGCTTAAAGGAGAGAGGAGAGAGATTTTTTGAGAATGTAAAATTGCAAATATATATAACTGGTTCGACAAAATTGATTTGAATACATGACTATAAAAACAGCCAGAGATTGAAGTGGGATATACGATGTCTGAAAGTACAAGAGGGGGTGGGTCAATCGCAGATTTTATTTCATGTAGACCAGTAAAAAGATCAAGAATAAGAGCAGAAGTGAAGGAGCTCCTCCATTTACCAACTTTTCGATCTATTTAAAATGCACTTTTTTATGGATCAGCCTTGATATCCCAGTGACTGAAAAGAGTTTAGTTCTTTTGATTCTCGTAAATTTTATTTGCATCCTCTCTTCATTCTACTCGCAAATTATTGTCAGAGAGTGAGAGCATACTTGGCTACAAATTGGTTTGCTTGAGTCATGTTAAAATTCTTCTAATAAAAGTCTCCTGGGTTGTGAGTGACGATCAAAGTTTTGTTCGATTTTAGATTACTTGTTGAAGGACCTCTGGCTCAATCAGCAATCAAGCTTTTAGCTTGTATTGTTTGATACCCTTTATTTTGCCATTTGATCGTGAAGTATTACTCCCATTTTCCTTTCCACTTCGCTCGAATTTGTGGAGTGGAGAGTAAGGAAAAGAAGTTGGTCTTGTCCGCTCTCATCAAATGCAAAATTATCAGATGGGATAGTATTAAAGTGGGAATGAGGAAGAAGGATTGCTTTAATGCTCATCTTTAGAAATGCAAACAAGGGCTAATTCCATTGAAATCTTCTTATAGTTACCAGCAACAAGCCTCCCACTAGGCAAACACAAATATACACAGTCAGAGAGCGAGAAACGAAAATCATGCAGCCAACTTGAAGTCCATTAAGCACAATTTTCTTTTGTTCAACTTTTGCTTCTCATTCGCATTCATCATAGAATAGGCATTTCAGCATATATATAGAGTATTTTTGCATTTTGAATGAATCTGTTATTCTCTCAACAAAAGTGCGACTGCCACGACTTCATTTTGATCTTTAAAGACGATAAAATATCTTTGTG
>JAHZNA010003029.1:3306-17327 GCA_027743935.1 Sinodicranocentrus sp. ZH6 | reverse complement strand
CGTTATTTCTCATATTTACCATATATTTACCATTCCACTGGGATATTATCTTATATACCGCGGGATAAGCCATGTCTGGTGAAAACCAACTTACAAGAGGCTCAACAAAAACAAAAGAAATACTACGATCAACATCACCGGGATGACTCGTTTAAAATTGGTGATGAAGTTGTAGTACGAAACACCACCTTATCAAACAAAGAAAAGAAAGTTTCTGCTGGACTGTGCCCGCTTTTTGACAGTACCGTTGCCAAAGTCACAAGAAAACTCAGCCCAGTCACCTATGAGATTCTATACCCAAATGGATCCAGCAAGGGACCTCTTCATATCCAAATGCTTAAACGGTACCATAGTCGACCGGAAACTTAATAGTTTCTATTTCTCTGTCACCATTAATTATTGAGTTTATTATATTAAATGAATAAATATTGGATTTAAATGTGTTATAAATTACACTTTTGCTCTCCCGTACTTATATTCTTTAAAAATTCACACGAACATGAACACGACCAGACCTTATTTCATAAAATAAATAAAGGTCCGTCACAGAACTTTCCTTTTTGTCCAAGTCGCCTACGGGGACTGCACATAAAATACGAAAGATTTTGAACCCCTTCCTCCATTGAAACAATCATAATCAATAAAGAAAAAACTAGTAAACCCCCTAGGAGAACGGAACTTCGGTATAAAATGCTGGCAACAAATTTAACTCCATATTTGACAATAAATGAGGCTCTTTTTGTTTTAAATATTATTTGAATGGGATCATATTCTAGCACATAGGGTGCTCCTGCAACGAAGAACGGAAATGATATCAAGGCATAGCTTAATATTTTAATAAATAGTTTCCCAAATTTGTCTTGCTCCGAAGGAATTTCCTTCTCAAGTAGCTTTAGTCTTTGAGTGAGCACGAAACAAAGCTCGTGTTGAAACTTCACTGCAGTGATCCATGACGCCAGTCCGATTGTTAGAAAGCAGCCGCTGAATAGGTAAAAAATTGACTGTCTTAGTTTACCAGGAGTTCCTTTATCCGCCTGAGGCTGGAGCTAGAAAAGTCTTAAAATAATTCCAAAAATGGCGGCAGTGGCTGAGGTAATAATACAAGCTTGGAAGAACGTGTGAAACTTTTTGTATCGTAAAGACCTTAAGACAAAAATGTTTTTGTTTTTGTCATATAGATATGGGAAACCAGGGAACATTTGAAGTTTAAGTTGAATTTCCAAGCTCCTTTTGTCAAACCCGACATTTTTCTTGATGGTGGAATTGTAAATCGAAAGGTTTGGCGAGAGAAGGTGAACTGACTTGTTTTTTAAAACAATGACTTCAAATTTTAAATTTAGAAATGTTATTTTTAGAGGGAAATAAAACACGAAAAAACTTTCTTGTTCAGTTTTTAAAGAAAATGAAAAAATAAAAAAACTCTTGTTAATTTTTTGTCGATAAATGTTTAGGTATGTAAAATTGAATACAGCACCACAATGTTTGAATTCACACATTCAAACCACATTAAATTCGGAGTAGTGCGAATACCTTCCAATGTGTATTTGTTATCCTTTAATATAGGTATACACTATCTTCATGTATAGGAAAAAATCAACTGTCGGTAGAACATAACTATTAATGTATTAACTGATGACGATATTAAGGCTAGAGTTCGAATAAAACATTATGCAAATTTTTGGGTAAACGTATATGGCCATACTAAATTGTAAAAAGTTTGAATTTGAGAAAGCTTACGAAAAAATATATTACTGGTATAAATTTTTTTATCATATTTTTTATCTGCTGGAAAATATAAGGTATGTCCAATTTATATTTGGAATGGGTTCCAAGGTATATAAAACCCATACCCATAGTTATTCCTCGTGGTTTAATTTATAGCAATTTTAATGAAGCCCTAACAATTGGCTATAGAACAACGGCTAAAAATAATCCATGTGTAGATATCTAGGTACGGATGGTTTCTTTGAGCTAATCTATTGATTGCATTTTCGGATTTACGATTTCGATGACGAGCAAGACAGTCCGAACTGGAATGACCATGCTTGTATCTCTTCTTCGTGCACAATCGATTGTACCTATCCAATTCCTGTGTGCTTTTCCCTATCCGGTTTCTACACTGACAAGGCAAAGCAATCACACAGACTAAAATATATAAGTAACCGCTAACATAAAGGGTTCTATGGGGTAAGTTGAGAACCCTTACATTTCTCTCAATCAAGACGAGACTCCGTTCGAAGTCCATTCATTAGTTCAGCCAGTCTCCATAACGTTCCACTGGATGACGTTGACGAACGGGACGAATTGGTACAACAGGTGCCGGTGTCGGATTTTGGACAGGTACGGTGGCGGCTGTGGTAGAGGAAGCAGATGAGGAATCAGGGGTCGAGTCGGACGAAACCGGAAATGAGACTGCAGCAGTAGCCGAGGGTGACAACGGTAGCGAATCGTCCTCTGCAGAGGCAGCATACGCATCATGCCATTCCACACGAGAATGGTAAAGCTTCATCTGGTCGGCGGTGACACGACAGTAGCGATTTCGGCTGGAGAGTGACGGTGACAGAACAAGGACATTTGTTTCTCATTGAAAGAAAAACGGCTATGAGCTTTTTGGCTGACTTAATGGACAAGCTTATCTCCACTGTTATTTTATTTGATGCAGGTTATGGCTAGAATGTTAAAAAAAAATAAACAAAGGCCGTGGTTTTTACCAGCTTATAAATTTAATACCACATGTTTGAGTAAATAAAATATCTATTCTTTTTATGTTATTACAAGGCAAAGCTATTCATATTTCAAAACATATGTAAACACGTTATCCTGACCCATAATCCATAGAGTATAATTGTGCTGGCTACTAATTTAAATGTTAAACACCGAAAGGTCAGAATGTTTGAACTAAGCAAGATACCATTTTAAACCTTGGAGTAATTCTGATTGTGAGTGGCAATACAATGGTAAATGTAAGTTGTCATAATTGCTAGTAAATTGGTTGAGTCAATGCCGACACTGGTTGATTAAGTAGCCCTTTAGGTCATGGGCGCCCATAGTTTAAGTATAATGTATTATGTCCAAATAAGTTACAACGGATGTAACAAAATTTGTATTTGTCTGGTTGACTAAATAAAATTTCTAGTTTAAAAATTTCGTTACGAGAAACAAGCAACGATAAAACAATCCATATTGATGCATACTCCATCTGTAAGAATTGCTCATATAGAAAACAACATATTATAGTCTAAAAAGGTCAGATTCAAGATTCACCCATTTTAATGTACGTAGTGGATTTTCAAGATTGCAAGAGTTCATTGCGAGTTATAAATATAATAAAATGCAATGCCTTACTGTGCAATTGAGTTTTTAGTTTAATCTACAGAAAATTTAAATGCAACAAAAGAATATACAAACGCGTTGTGCGCATCATCACTGATTTCTAATTAAATCTGGAAAATGCTTGCCCGGGATTTTAAATAAATAATATATGCTTTTAATTTTTTCAGCTTTTGAGTTTAAGGATAATATTTGAAAGCACATGATGGGTTTGTCATGATTGTTTTACGTAGAACTAGACGGAAAACCAATCTGAAAATGTTTTTCAACGAAAACATGATTTCGGCGTATTGATAATGATGTAAGTACCTCTAACTTGGTTCTAGTTTTGTATTGAAATATTGGAGACATAATCGAAAACATTTGGGTAGAAAGCTTATAATATTGCTTATATATTGTAAAATTTATTACTGCTTGAGTCTGTGTGTGAGTCTGTCTGGAGTTGGCCGGCGTAAATTCTGATTTAGTTTTTTAGTTCCGGAATTGGAGAGTCAAACAATTAAACATTGTATTTGGTTACGTTTATTAGTTAAATGATTTTAAAGGTTGTAAACTGAAATATAACTTATAACTGATTGATGTTTATTTGGGGGGATGTTTTTTTAGTTTCTTGATTTCGAGTCATTCAAATAAACAAAACTGGAAATTCAAAAAAGTAGTTTGGTCAATTGGTGGAAAATTGTTATCTTTACCACATATCAAATCAGGTTTGGACAGGTCACGGTCATTTATTGGTTATTATATTTTCCTTTCTCCCTAAAAGTAATTGTAACGATTTTAGTAACTAACTTGAATATTCAACTCTTTTAAAATATGCTGTGCGAATAGCGCGCAATTAGCTTTCTAGTTTCAAAATGCGGAAAATTGCTATTAACTTCTTAAAATGAAAACAACTTTATACAACTGGTAAGTAAGCTTTCGTCTAACTTTTTGAACAACCTTCTTTTCATGAATATTTTAAAAAATAATAATGTGGTTCGAGTACTCTTGCCAGTAGTGAGCCATGAAAAGTTTGCTTTGGGTACCTCAAAACAGAATTTTGTATACTTGAATTTACAAGGTATATCATTGGAGTGACAGTCGAGTTAAAAGAAATTATATGTCGACGTTTTATTTGATTTAGTTACACCTTTATATTATAGAATACCTTGTATCTTAAGATGATCAACAAAGAAACGTTTTTAAGTAAGTCAAGTTACACTTACCTTATGTCAAGCTGCAAGCCAAACTTTAAATAAAGCGCAATCGTGCCAATCGAGCATAAATTTGCATAACCAATAAACCAATCATGTTCTTCCAGTCATATAAACAAATAGTTGAATAATAATAATATTAGAAATAGCCTAGCGGTTTGTTTACATCGTGTAACTGAAAGGGAAGAGAATGATTGGTTATGCAAATTTTCATTTGATTGACAAGATTGCCCTTCAATTAAAGTTTGGCTTGAAGCTTAACATTGGGTAAGTGTAATGCGGTGATGCATATCAACTCTAATCAATTTTACAGCGTATTTAGATCACAAACTTGAATTCTGTTGTCTGTAAAACACCAGTTTGGCAGAATTAAGAACATTTTGTTTTTTTAAATATCTTTAATTTATAAAGCTTTTACTGTTCATATAGTCTTGTGCGGCACTACGTTTACTATAAAATACAGTTTGTGACACCTAAATGTATTTTTAGAAAGCATACTTTAGTTGCGCAATCTACGCTGTAAAGACATGTTACCTATTTTAACTTTATACCAAAATCTTGAGCCATTCTAGTTTGATTGAGCAGTTTCCCATTACAAAATCCTTAGACCTCTTTTTATTTTAACAGTCATGGAATTCAGGTTTTTGGATTCTGCTACTTTATGTCGTAATTCATTATGGCGAATGAATGGCGAATTTGTGCAATCACTTTGGCGAAAGCAAAATATGTAGGGTCTCAAAATGGCGATTGAATTAATTATTATGGCGAAAATCATGAATATTAATTTTACATGCCAGAAATTTACACAACTTATTGATATTGTTGTCCACACCTCTATGTTTTTTAACCTTTAGAGAAAGAATACCATTGTGATTTATTTGAGCTAGTCTATTTTCTGTTCTATTTTGCTGTATAGCTGTATCACACGTATAAGTTTCACAAGGGATTGCATAAACGTATTATGCCATCCCTCCAAATGATTGGATGTTCTTGGCTTTTCCTATTCCTTGTGAAAATTCGCCGTTATTCTAAATGACAGATATCTTTGATATCTTCCCGGCTTATTACAATAGTAGTACTTAACTATTCTATGCTTAAAAACTTTCCAGCAACAATATGTGTAATATCCAGCGTAAGAAACATTGAACATTAATTTTTCTCCAACTCGACTCGGATATTCCTCGTATGCACTAGCAATTTTGGTGTGTGGACAGTAATAAACTCACTTTTCGTCTTTACAGAAATCTATTTCTCGCTCATGTCTTGGTATGAATTCGACAAAATGAATATTTTTTGCCAGAATGATTTATATAAAATTTGCATTCGCAATACATACTGAGCGTCCTGTAAATTTTTGTAAGATAAAGTCGATTTTCATCGAATTAGCCATAATGCTTTTTTCTAAATGATAAATGATTGGCATTTATTTTTCTTCAACTTGACTGTCAGTCTAATATTCTTCCTTGTCAAAGGAAATCGACGACAAACCTTGAAATTCAATTTATATGCAATGTTGATTGAAATTCTCAAAAGTTCCAAGCATTCCCATAACAGGAAAATTACACAAGCATATTGCTGCAATCCAGGTAAGTCTATAATATTTCAGATAGAAGTTTGCTATTGCAAAGAGATATTGAGATTTGAAAAGCTATTAATTTTTTTAGCCTATTTTCTCTTTTAAATAATCTAAAGCCAGTCTTATGATTTTAAACTTACATATGTTTGTAAAAGTCAATTAAAAGCACAAAATTGCTAATCAAATATTCCATCAGGATTTAACACAAGTTCGATTAGAATTGTTTTCCAGTTTAAAGAAATTAACGTTTCGCCTTGCTGTGTTTTGTAACCCCTTTCTCATAGCTTACTCCTGTAACCACTGTCAAACCATTCACTGTCAAGAAAGCAAAGTAGCCCAAGTGTCCTTTTTGGAAAAAATCTTTGCTGTAAATGTGTATTATTTTAAGTAGTATGTAATGTAGAGTAGTTCATAATAATTTAATTCCTATTTTTATGGTGCTATCCCTGGGAAATCAGTTGTTGTACTGAAATTTGACTTAACACTTACATAAAGACAATCAATCAACGAAGGGGGAAAATATTTCAAAACCTGAAGATACCAACTCATATTCAGAAGGAAAAATGTCTAGATTTACCTTAGGTGCTCTAGACATCCAGAGAGTATTCGAAATTCTTCCTGGTTACCCTTACAAATTCAACAGGAAAACTCTTACTTTGGATCAAAATCCATCGAGTTGCACAACCCGCTTCAAAGTAACTCAGATTTGTATAGTTTCTTCATTACTGATTTTACTTTTTGGATGCGTCGGGAGAGTTATCTGGTGTCGGTGGACATGGGGTAAGATGACGGAAGAAGCTATTTTCTATCTTTTACTTTCCTCTTTACTTTCAATCGGGCTTTCAGGATGGAGAACGTTGTTAAAATTTCGTAAAGAAATTTCCCTTCTTGTCAACGAGCGCCTTAAAATAGAGAGAAGCTTTATGCTTTCTGGAAAACGACTGGACCATGGGTACATTTTCATTCTAGGAATTGGATCATCATTGCTTATTAATTCCCATGTTCTTTGTACTCACCACCTACGCAATAGATTATGACCCTGTGCAAATTATTTTAAGGCCGATTTTAGAGTCTGAATCCACTTCTAGCTTGGTCAAGCATGGGATTAAAATTTCAGCTGGAATATCATACTGTCTTGGGGTATTGGTCGGGGGAGGTGCATGCATGTGGTTTTTGCTCATAATCGTTGTAATCACTGAAGGTATTCAAGAGCTCTCATATAAATTTCGCCCGCCAACAATGAATTCATATCGTAATTCAAAATTAAAAGGGCGATTTCCTATTAGACAACGATATTTCCGTTTAGTTCAATTGCTCATATTGATGACCAATATAGTCGTTAGCGAATTCAACGGTGTTTTATTTACTATTGGAATTTTAGATGCAAGTTTGTGTGGATACGGGGCAATCTTGTTGTATGACAAGGTGCCGTTAGCCTTTTATCTATTTTTTCCTCTTGATTTTGGGATATGTCTATCTTTCAATTTTGTATTGATTTTAATTTTTAATGTGCCCAGAAAAAATGGCATTCTATTTAAGAAATATTGGGTTGGGGTAAGGAAGCCGCTTGTTGAAGAGAAAGAATTAAGGGCGTGTCCTATAATTGGGTATAATATGGGATCCACGAGCAGAGTTCGAGCATATTTGGCATTATCAATTACTGACGCTATTTTGAACTGGACTGCAACTTTTGTTTTATTGAATACGTCGTCACAGTTGAAATAAAATTAAACGGTGCTGATCTACACGATGAGAATTTTATTTTAGTTTATATTTATAGCTTTCTAGTACATTTCTTTGGATAAAATTGAGTTAATTGAAAAGTTGTTAGAAAGTTTCTTAAGGGCCATACATGGAATATAACATGGTAGTGTTTGATATTTAGGAATATATTTAATTATCATTTTTGATTGTTGTAATATCGTAAAAATACACAATTATTACACACAATCGTAAGACTTCATAATATTGTATTGTATTAAGAAGCATTTATTAGCACCAATTACCACATATTGAACATTTTGAAACCATTTATAGCTGTAAAGTTTAGCATGCACTATTTATCTAAGAAATCAACGTTTATCTATGTATGTGTACATTTATGCAAAAATTATAAGTATTGTATAGAATAAGCTATGAATCTATATTAAAGCTTTAAAAATGCTTCAATCACAATTTTTTGTGAATAAGTTCAAAGAGTGGTGCAAATTTATGTTTGTCAAAAGTGAGTCATTTTGTAGCAGAGTGAATAAAATTCGTAAACTTGGAATATTCCTTACGAATATCATTACGTAAAACCAGCCAAAGAATGATGTATCGATCCATCAAGCAAAAATCCATTATTCATCATTCCACATATGTAAATTGAAAAATGAGCCCATACATTTTATAATGTATTAGAAAACTTTCATTTCGTGCTGCTCATTTAAAATATTAAATCAGATTATTTCATTATTTTTCTTCCCACTTATTTTTTTTCTTCTTGAAACCAGTAGAATACTTGCCCCACACATAATACGTGCCATACATAAGTACTCTACGTATTCATTGCCAATTGTAAATTATGAATAATTTATGACAACCAAACATGAAATATTTTGTTCACCAAGTCAAGCCATTTATTTTAAGAATTAAATTGGATTTTTCAAATTGAATTAAATAGACCACGTAAAACATGGAGCCACACAGCTACCTTCCATATACTTAAAATGCCATTTTAATGATATTCTTATGTATGAAAAAAATCTTCAATCTCATTAAATGTTATGTGGATTCATAGATCCGGCCACGATCTTAAAATAAAGTTGGCTCCTAGAAAATATCTATGTCATTTCAACGAGAAACAATTATTCTGTAAAACTGTCAAAGTCATCATCCATCTTATAACGTGTTTACACTGAAAAACTATGTAATGCTAAAGTATTTATAGGTGTTTTTTTATGTAAACTAGCTATGATGCACCATAGCATACAATGAAGCAGGGTAATGTTCAATACCAAAAGGTTGGAAAGAAAATAAGCTTGCGTGAGTGGAAAAAGATCTAATTTTGAAGAGATTGTGAGTGCTTATACAATGATAAATGTCCGTGTTCATAATAAATTGCTAGTAAGTTGGTTGATAACCTTGCTGATACTGATACAGGAAAATGAGTTATCTCCAGTCAGATCATAGAATGAGAATTTTGTTTTAAAATTGAATTTATTTTTTCGACCAGACTGCAATAGAAGTTTAGTGCTTACGAAAAAAAACCAAAAGAAAGTAACTATATGTATCTAACTACATCATATTTGTATTTCATAAGCTAATTTAAATATAGTTATGTCTCTATCTGTGAGCAGTTTAATTTAATAATTGAATAAATTTTGGCATATTATAGAATGATGAAATATTGAGAAGTTGCCATTCAATCTCACCTTTTTGCATAATTGCTCAGCATGTACATTTATTTGTAAATTTCTCTTGGCAATTCTTGAATTTGCAGGCTACAGAAACCTTATTTCACCAATTTTAGATATTTCAACACTTATTATTTAACATTCTAACAAGGTTTACATTAGTTCAAGCCTAAGCAGAGAATTGAATTGAATTTATTTTATTCCCAAATGATGGTATATGATGCATGTAAGTTGGGTCGGGCTAAACCTGGAATAAATTTCGCAAGTTGTTGCTGAACCGCTAATCTCTGATGAGCTTATTGAAGAATGAAATAAATTCATGTAGCATAAACTCACTCACTGCAAGTCAGTATTTCCAAGTGTCACATTGTATTTATCTACCAGGTTGCCAAGTTTACGTTTTATATGAAGGGGATCCTTTTGTTATGGATGAAAAAACTGTGGGTTAGGGTGAAGTGATTAAATTGCTCTCTTAAAAGAAAAAGCTTAATCCCAAACGCATTCATAAAAATAATTTACTTTAAGATGCTTTGCTGGCAGCCTTCGACCCTCTTGTACCTAAACCCAAAGAAATAAACTCGGCTCGGCATGTGTTTTGTTGGGAACTGATTTTTATTTTGGATTACTGTCGATACATACATATACGTAGACTGAACACTTTGTTTTAAGAAGAGAAGTTAACAGAGTTTTTATCCTTTGTCCTTCCAGCTATGTAATGAGCTTTAAGAGAGCTTGTTTGTAGGCCGGTAGGGGTGGAAATGTATTCTCGTAAACATGTTTTCAAGTCAAACAATGAAATGGGTCATCCTTCCTAGAAAGCTTACGATGTAACCTTTTTTGGAGAAGTCTGAACTACCATTGCTAGTGTATTTCTGGATGTAGATTACGAATCCGAACGGTTTGCCGTAAAACTGAGTTTGTCTGAGTTATTGGAGAATTAGTAAAATAATAAATATATTTTTTATTCTGCAGATTTTTCAGACTAAAATGGAAATCTTCCATTTCAACTTGCGTTTAACATCTTTTTGAATTAAGTTATAGACTTTTGATTTATTTTCGCGACCATGCAATAGAAGTTAGTGATTTTAGAGAACCGTCTAAAAGAACTAACTATGTATTTATATTTTCCTTCAAATAAATGTATTCAGTTTTCACTAAAATTATTTTGATGGTAGTTATCTGCAAGCAATTTAATTTAATAAAACTGGATCTGATTCAATATCTTCATAACCCTGAAATCACATTCCTATTGCCTTCACTGCTTTTCAAGTATATATGCGAGATCTCATAATCACAGATTGTCAATACACAGGTGTAGTAGGTGTACTGCGTATGTGTCTCTGACTTTCAAGCTCGTGTACGTATTTAATATGGAAAGCCTAACAAACAACAAAATATGATAGCTTCAGGGGAGTAAGCATAAAACGTTATTTTTGTTCTTGAAATAAAATAAAGTAACAAGATAAAAATGAGTTCCTTACAAAATGCTTGCATGCTTATTTCCAAAATATTTGGGTACAAAAGCTTCACAGGCTATCAGCAAAGCAGCTTAAAAGTAGGCTATTTTCATGAATACATTTCTGATAATCCATGTGCTTTATAAAGGATTATTTATAAGCCTAGTACCAACCTAAAAGGGTACATTCCTATTACCACATGTTTTCATGCCCAAACCCCCTTATGTAAAATACAAACTTCGGGTAGATTTATTTCCACACATTGACTTGACACCCTTAGGAATGCTGATTTTTAAAAGTGAGTGAGTTTGTGATACATGAAAGTTTCCATTCTTCAATCAGTTCACGAGAGACGATAGGATCATTAACATCTTGTAATATTTCTTCTGGTTTCAACCAACTTCACCTTCAATTAAATTTGCATGTCTTTTTGTGTTGGGTTTAAACGTGAATTAATCATAATTAGAATATTGAAAAATTAGTGTTAAAAAATCTTAAATTCCAGAACTAACGGTTTCTTTGCCAGCTTGAGAATTCAAGAATAATGAAGCCCATCCAGTTTCAAATCTGCAAAAAGACATTTGCCCAGAATCAAACTTACAACAAGCATTTAAAAAGGCATAAGCAAACTCTCGACAAATCATTCAGGTGTAACTTATGCAATAAATGTTTTGAGTTCAAGAATCAGCTAGCTATTCATATGAGAGTTCACACCAGAGAAAAACCTTTTCAATGTCAACTTTGCAAGACTCAATTTTCTCAAAAATCCAATTTAACAAGACATCAAAGAATACATTCGGGAGAAAGGCCTTACAGCTGTGAAGTTTGTGACAAATCCTTTTCCAAGACGGAGGCTCTGTTCAGACACATTCGTGTGCATATTGGAGAAAAACCTTATTTTTGTACAATTTGTCATCGCTCATTCGCCCGACTATTCTCACTTAATACTCATTATACAGTGCACACCAAGGAAAAACCATTTAAGTGTAAGCTATGTGGGAAATCATTCTCCCAGAACAGTGGCTTGAGAATACATTTAAGCGGTAAATTGCATAGCAATATAAAAAAGGATCGTAAATATGAATGTGCTGTTTGCAAAAACCGTTTCATACGTAAATATGACCTTACTCGACACTCACGAATCCACTCAGGGGAAAAGCCATTTCAGTGTAATGTATGTCACAAAGCTTTTTCCGATACTTCCACGTACAAACATCATCATTTAACACATACAGAAGAGCGACCTTACAAGTGTGAATTTTGTGCTAAACATTTTAAAGCATTGAGCAGTCTTAACATTCACTTGCGTACTCACACCAAAGAAAAGCCTTACAAGTGCAATAACTGTGGGGCGGAATTTTCTGCTCATTACAGCCTTACCATTCACCAAAGGGTTCACTCTGAAGATCGCCCTTATCCTTGTTCTTTTTGCGGGGTTGCATTTCGACAGAAAAGTAACCTTAACTTGCACATTTTAAGGCACATTGGTGAAAAAGCATATTTTTGTCAGTTCAATTGTGGAATGGAGTACCACACACGTGAGGAATTGAAAGCTCATCACAGTAAGCACACTGGGATTAAAAATTTTTCATGTGGGAGCTGTGAAAAATCTTTCAAGTCACATGCTGCCCTCCGTTATCACAATAGCCGATGCCTGCAAAGGGGTTCGAGTACATCAAAAAAAAATCTGAAAATTCTCTCTCGTCTGTCTGAAAAATCTGAAAATTGTCGTGTAAGGCAATTAGTTAAATCATAAATATTTTTTATTTATTTTACAGTTCCTTAAGATTACAATAGAAATAGGTTTCATGTAGTTAACAACATCCTCTTGATTTAAGTTGTCATAGAGAAACGCCGAGAAGAATAAATTTTGTGACAAATTCAATTAAAATATTTGTGTCTTAAATTAGTTGTAGTGTACTTGAGTTTAATATTTAATATAATGTGTTAATTTAATAAAAGTTTGCAATTTTTTTCAGATATATTATTTTTGCAACTTAGTTTATTTTCAAAGCAACCGAAATTCTGATCAGGCTTACATGTCCTAAGGCAATATTAAAATGTATCATATCATATGTATCCCTAAAAAAGGCTTGATAAAGTTAGATCTCAATATTAATTGTATTGTATTAAACGTATAAATTAAATGCAAGTAAGAAACTTCTCATCTATTACAAAGGGATTTTATGTTTAATGAAAATAAATAATGTTCTTCTAGTAACGCAACCTCATGGGATATCGCAGATTTTGAGATTGACCTTGTTCACCAAAACTCTCAAAATTTAGGGAATCATATATGAAAATTGAAATTCACCCTCCATAAAAAAATTGTGGCATGATGACCTTTACTACTTCATCTAAATTTGCTGGTACTCTCGACTTTGGGGTCTGAGGTGTACATGAGCCTCCAAAAGAGTGATCCAAATAGCCCCAATACCTGAAGCAAATATGCCACTCACTTTACTACTTTTCCAACCAAAAAATCCTCTCCAGTATAATTTTCAAAGCAGCCAGGATTCCACAATGTAATCCAGATAAATGTCAAAGGACAGAGAAGTAGACAAATGATAAAAAATGATAATCCATTCGAGAGCTGTTATTAGAGAATTGACAATAGCTAACATGTCGGCATGATAATCTTGAATTATTTTGTAAATTATATTTATATTCTACAAAGTCCACTGCATGGTTTGAAATGATGTAAAGAACGCCTTTAGGGCGACACAAAAACATTATATTCTTATGTTATATTATATCATATCCATGAAATATGTATATTTTACGACATGCATACTCTCACTTCTCTTGCCTCTTTAAAGTATCTTATAAGTTGACAAGTCTTACTGTTGAAGATTCGTCATTCTCATGCTACAATACGCCTAGAAACAAATTTTCATTAAATTCCAACCACTTTGAAATTCCAATTTTCCCCCATCTGGGGCGATTTCCGGGTACTTGGGGGTAAAAAATGACCGATTTTTCAACGGATTCGTATTCTTCGCATTAAAATACACATATGTACAAATTTTTAGCCAAAAAGCTTTCGAGTGGCCACTTCGACACCTCAGGT
>JAHZNA010003028.1:0-20383 GCA_027743935.1 Sinodicranocentrus sp. ZH6 | reverse complement strand
CCCCACCACGTGAATGAAAATTTGCAAAAATTAGTGCAATGCACAAATGTTTTTGCGTTTCCATCAGACTGTGAGTTATTACGAATTTGGCAATTTCATTAAAATGAATGATACAAATGACATTGCGGCCGTTCGTTGCACTATTGACATGCTTTTCCATCTAATTTTGTGTCATTACGTAAAATACAACTACATAACAATTGAATGTTTGCTGATAATGAAAGGAAAGAGGGCATCATCATCTTGTAAATAGCTTACTATTAGTTGTTATACATGAGATGGGATGCATTCAAATCCATCCAATCGTACCGATCATCTCTTTCTCTCATCATCTCCAATGCAAAATGCAAATTAGAAGACAAAAATCGACAGCCAGAATTGATACACATGATTTTGATAAGGTTCTAATAATCGCTGACGCCAATGTCCTTTATACATACGGTACCTTACGTGTAGGTTATTACACTACAAAATCCTCAAAGCGTACCAGTTTATAGCTTACACTGCGATTTCACGTGCATTCACAATGGCAAAATATTTTTATTTTAATGAATAACTATATAAACATGTAATCATTTCGCAGTAGAGGGGAAAACCTGTTTCAAAAAGGTTAGTTGGCGTTTCGGGATTGGAATGACTAAAGCGCAATGAGTTCATCAAAATTTTATTGCGTGCTTCTTTCCATTACAGTATATAACCCTACCAATATAAGTGTGAATGTGACAATAAGGATGACGAACGAAAACAAATCTACGAAATCTGCCGAAACGCAATAATGTGCATGTTGGTATGATGCGTAAGCGAATTCGAAATAGGTTTTTAAATTGTATATGTACATTTGCTAAGTACGAATAGTACGGTTAATGCAAACAATACGATACTCAAGCACATGCTTCGAAAATGGCATGGAACAGCATATGATTTGGCTCGATTAATTATGCACATTGGATCAACCGATGCAATAAATAATTATTTTAACGATGCAGATTTAAACAGTTCACAACAGTGGAATTTGTTATGAATATAGCAAGTTTGTTGAGATCTAGAGATTGCATAGACCAGACCAAATAGCAATATATGCATGTAAACAAAATATGTTCACTCTTAAGCCATTTTGAAGGACGATAATTGTTGCCTAGAACGAACAAATTGTAGAAACTGGAGGAGCAAAGAATGAAAGATAATACTAAAGGATACGAAGGGTATATAGACACTAAGTACACAACATTTTTTAAAGTGACAGGGAGATCTACATAAGAAAAGAAACTGTGCATCAACTCTACCTTATTTCGACCTTGAAGCAGAGAAACAAGGGCGTTTTCTCTGTTTATTTCCCCTTTTCCAAACTAGAACAGCAACCAGACAACCGGCATGAATGTGGTAATGAATGATGCTTTCCTTGATTGAAGCAAAGACTTTGTTTGCTTGCTGGCTATACTAGATTTTAGATTTTCCAGTTCACAGAATGTAAATAGCAGTAGAAACAGAAACGAGACTACAGAGAGCAAGCTAGATGTGATTTGATCTCCTTTGAAGATGTATTCGTACAACTTCCCTTTTGCGATCTCGAGTTGAGTCGAATGTCAACAATTTTCAATTAACAAACCGGATCTTGATCCTCAACAAATCCTCGATGTTGATGAAGCCTACAAATTGATGAACGTGTGTACGTGTTTGAACGCTTTTCTCTGTATCGGAACGGAATTCCGTCTGAAACAAAAAACAAAAAAGCTTTTACATTTTCACTAAATGAGTCTTTCTAAATGGATAAAAATTAATTGTTTCATATCAAAAGAATGAAGAAAAAATAAGGGTAGATTACAAAACTGTCCATCAACCTAACAGTTATGCCATAACTATTATGATATTATATCTATTGCAGTCAGATCGCTTACCGATTTTATTTTTACCCAAACCTAATGCCTTTTTACCTAACCTTTTTATCTTCGAATGCATGCAGAAAACCGTCAAATGAAAAATACAACAAGTGATAAAATCATAATATATACCTTGAAATTACATTGTTTTCGTAAAATTCTTGTATTATGTGAACTAAAAACCCCAACAATTTAAGCAATCATGAAAACATTGTTTAGCAATCGTTAGTCTAGTCTGCTGACTCTAGCTGGATCTGGATCTAATCAGAGCTCTATCAGTACACAAAGATAAAAATGCATTTATTACGTGACTTTTATCACTTTCCATAAAACGTATGATATAAGGTTAAATATTTAATGGGCTGATTTGAACGACTTATTTTTGACTTGTAGACGCGTAATATTTTGAAATTAGACCTCAAGGAATGTTTACACTCATACTGTATTTCCATTTATGCTAATCTTAAATATGAAAAAATACTTACAATTCAATATAAAAGATTAATTCATGGAATCGAGAGCGTGCTCTTCTCCCAACTTCCAATCAATAATAAAAATATCCCGTTCAGATACATATGCGTGATTGGTAAATGCAGTTAGCAAAACTAAAATTACATAAATATTGACACATATACATGATGCCCTATCATTGTAGGCAGAAGCTAATTGCAACATTCTCAACCTCAAAAATATGAGTATTTTGCGCACAGTAAATAAAACTGGTTAAAACTAAATGTATGTGTGTGGTCTTGGCGAGTTTACTTAATTCAATTCTAAACAGTTGGATTTAATATATTTACATGAATCTTTAACTTACGAGTGCGGAACGCGTTTTAAAATGATTGACTTGACGCCTAAATGCCGACTGCAAGAGCTGTCGGCTTTATTTGATAGACAGGGCTTATCTGAAACCAAGTTTACTCTTTCAATCGTACGACTTATTATGCTATCATAACCAAATCAACTTTCACAAACAAACCTGAACCCAAACCCAGTACCGAGATTTCCACTAGTTACAAATTCTTCCTCAGTTGCCAGTCAGTGCAGTGGCCACCAAACTCAATAATTAAATACATATGCCATGGAATATTCTTTTTTGGAAAACTACCATATGCCATACGCCAACTCTATACATAGTTTCAAAATGCAGAATTAACTTTGTAAAAGGTGAAAAATGTAAATTTTAAAACTTACATCTATTCGATTCAACGAAAATTAAATTTTTCTCGAAAGACAACGAACTACCACCACCAAAACTTCTGGCTTATACAGCGACAGCACCTCCACATCTGCCTACCGACTTTTATCACTCGTCAAAGACTAATAATGACGAGCAGGAGGACCCTAACTAAATATGCATGAGATGTAACATTGCTCACATATCCTAACAACTTTCTTGAAGTTTCTTGTGTATTCCATGCACAGATTCTATGCATTCCTTATGACACGGAAAATACATATAAGTTTAACATATTTCCTTACATTGTCAACGATTTTTTCCTTTTGGACTTTGTTGTGTACACGGATAGGCGACCACGACCACTAGACACTAATTTTCAATGCAATCCTTCTCAACAAAAAATATATTTTTTCCAGCTCTTCTATATTTGAGACATGAGAAAAAATTGACTGCAAACAGCTTTGAAGGTGGATTTTTTCAGTTATCTCCTAGTCACTTACATCTTCCATTATCAAAGGAATGACAAGATTGTAAATTAAGACAAATAGGAAAGATGTTCCTTTATTATTTGCACACGGATAAGAAGGAATCAACGAGCGCTTTTAAGGTAGCACCACAATAATGTTTTTTGTGTACAAATAACACACACAACTTGCGTTTTCTTTGCGAAAAGGGAGTACGACGATTGTAGTCCTAAGGTAGATTTTTGTACATAAGGTAAATACGTAGTAAAAAACTATGATACCAGCAATGTTCACCCTTCCCAAATTCATGAACGTCCGTAGTCTATATATCCCCTTTTGCTATGAGTATTAAACCCTTAAAACATTGGAAAAGGCGTATATAAGAGCATTAAATGAAGAATCTTCTTGAACGATGAATGTGGAGTAAGGATATTTGTAGGCATATTGGTATACAGTAACTCCTTCAAAGATTTCTAGATGGATATAATAGAAACAATATTTTCTATGTACAAAAATGTGTATAAAGGAGTTTCCTATTCCTCTACGCTACCACTTTTGTGTACGTTGTACAGAGCAGTCGCGGTTTTTCTGCATTGTTTTCTACTGCGTACTTTATACGTGTGAAAAGTCTCGTGCTCTCGTAGAAAAAGGGGAGCGAGGAGCAAGTACAAATATCCCTTACCTTGTGCATATGGCAGTCTTAATATATACACAACTTGAATGAAAAGCATGTGTACGTAATAGTGTTGATGTTGATCCTCAGAGAACTGGCTAAACTCGGCTTTACAGATTTCTCTTACTACACAAGGATATTTGTTAGTATGCAGGCCAATACCAATGATCGACCCGGCTTCACATATTTTCATATGGGATTTTTCTTTGACTAACTCCAAATAAACGTACACACATCAACAATAAGAAAAGGCTGAAGTGAAGGTCTTTGACAATGTATGCATCTATAATGGCTCTTATGTCTTGTGTTGTATGATACTGATTAAATGATTAAATCAGATTAGTAATGTGCATTTACATTTCTACCGAAGACTTCGTTGTGCATGTATACCTGCATAGCATAGTACGGAACTCAACTTGAACGGAGGTCACATTTTAAGACGCAGTTTTCTAGCGTGGCTGTAGTATAAGTGCGTATTGCCAAAAATCCGTCGAGTCGTATTTGTATTTTTGTATGGCCATTCACATTCATAGCGTTTTTTGGCAAATTCTTCTGGCTAGAACTTTAGACACGGTATTCATGCTTAAATGGGAAAGGCAATGTCAACAATAGAAATTAGCAAAAGTGAAACGATCCGATTATTTACGGGTTCATTCCGCATTTGTTTCGAAAGTACAGAACAGCATATTTATATGGATAATTGAATTTTTGTAAATATACCTGTGCCACAGAGAAGCTATATATAAATTTTAAAACATGTACCGAAAATGCAACTTGTCTTCGGTTGAGCCAAGCCCCCTGTTTTAACCTTGGTTAAAACCAAAATAGCTCAAACGTGCCAGCCAGCCAACGCCGTATGGTGACTGATAGACATTTTTAAAATATGCATTAAATAGGCAAGCCCCCGCCCCCTTAGTTCCAGTTGCGTGATGATTATGATGATTATGTTTGTCTATATGAAACTGTTGAGCTGAGTGTGCACACGTAAACATAAATTGAGTATAAAACACGATAGGTTGATGATGAGATCAGGATCATGAAATTGGTTCATTTTGCAATCACCACGAAGCCGCGTACACTGATTTTATTTCAGTTTGCTTCATCTTAAAACGTTATTACAACTACGACTATAAAAACGAGAGATAATGCTTGAGGGTAAGGGTAAACATGTCAGAAAAACAGTGTTTATATTATTTCGTGTCATAAAAGTTGTAAGCGTATAGAAAAGCTTCTACTTCAAATGATTTGCAGTAATTAGATAGACAATGGAAGTGGCGTCGCTCAGTCGCTCGCTATCAATAACACGGATCCCTAATTCATTGCTTTTAATCGTTGAGAAGATGGGATTTTGGAGTTTATTTTGATGGCACGCTATTGGCTGAAAGTTTAAGGCAGTGACTGCCACACACATGCTTATAAACATTTTCTCCATTCAATAAACACCTATATCTGCAATATGCCTATTCAATGGGATTATTTATAATGGGCACATCTCAAACAAGATCATGCATAGGTATATCCATCGCTCTTGCTGCTAGTTCAATACCACATTATGCAAATTGGACCATTTTCCAAATGACGGATAGATCGTTAACCAAGTTGATGTTATGAATGTTGTTCATACAAACTGGCTTCATTATAGAGTTCATGTAGCATGTGTTCGATCGAACAAGTATTCCAGAAAACACGAAAGTTATGAAAGCTGAAGCTGAAAGCCTTGGTGTTTTTATCCTTTGTTATTAGGTTGAAATTCGTTAAACTGCGTAGGCTGTGGTATAACTTCACAAGCCCCGCACCGTTTTATCTAAGGATTACTGGAGTGATATTTATAATGTGCATGCTCTTCATGATCAGCAGACACACCCACAAAAGGGGTAATTACTAATCATGTAAATTCTGATTCATAGTCTGTCTGTAGTACATATAAACACAAAATTTAAAATTAACCCATTGTCCTAAGGCCCTTTGCAAAAAATAGATAAAACTTTCCAAACAACGCTGAACATTTCATCTATTGTTGAAACCAGCAATTTTCTTGAACATAAAAATGTGTAGCTCTAGAATAATACATTGCTTTTGTTAGTCAAGTTATAAGATACTTATAGAAAAGTCTAGACTCCAAACTAACAGTTACTGGATGAGATGAGCATAGATAAACCTATGTAGCGTGGTCACATTGGAAGGAAATTAATTTTGTATCAAACAAAGGAACTCTCCCTCATGTCATATTTTTTTTCAACTGGTTTCCTTCATTTTGGAACCAGTTTGGTGAGCTGTCATTGTCAGCCCAGTGCTCACCCATAGGCTCAATAAGATCATGTACATTCATCACGCTATTTTAGTTTTTGATGTTTTACACAGCATGTCAGAACCAGAACTGCATTTATTCAGCTATATTCGCAATTATCGATGATACAGAATAAGCTTTGTGCAGGATGTGTTGAACAAGCCAAAGAGAACCAACAATAATAATAAAACACAGTGCCAAACTGTTAGCTCAAAATCGATCACACTCTTCATAAAAATAATATCATTTATAGAGCCACAGGTACGCCCAAAGGTGTAAATATTTCCACACGTATAACACCTAAGTATCGACTGGGAAAACGACTTAATTATGAATCAAGGTTATGCCAAATTTAATTAAATTTTAAGTGGGGAAATTTCATGTCTCGCGAGTTGTAAGAATTATCAGTTATTTAAAGCAACATCCAAAACGACAACAAATGCATTTCCATGCCCTTCCCGAAAAAAAAACGAAATCCACATTTTTTCCCCATCTCCTTTCAAACCGGCAGTGTTCTTTTGTCTGTCATAATTCTCCAGGATATTTATATGAAGATACCGCAACTAAAAGTACATATGACCAGCAATTGATTTTTAAGATGGCCTTCTTGTACATAGGGTACTCATCTCATCAGTGAAATAAACACGACGACAGTCATTGAAAAAGTCACTTTTAATGACTAAATATACTTACTCAAAAGGCTTACCGACGTACCAGGAAAAAATGTCAATTATCTCACATCGGAAGACATAAAGGAAAGACGGTGTGGGTAATCAACTCATCAAGGGAGAAGCGCACCCAAGTAGGCTTTCAACTTCATCAATAATTTTGCAGCCTTTCAATAATTTCCTCCAGCTCGGATACCTAAATCTCCTTCGTACATATGCACTCTTTCCAAACTTTCTTGTTGTGCACACGCAGCGAAAAAGAAAACTGTAATGCCTACCTGTTCCTTGTTAATAGCGACCCACAACTAGACTAGAATTAAATGTATCAGACAATCCCAACCCATTAGGGTAGCGAGCCTGTAATGCTCTCATATATCAGACAGAACTATATTATGGAGAGGAAAGGTGGGAATAATGATAGCATTGAATGGGCTTTTGATGGTGAGGACGATACACTTTAAGTTGCAGATTGACAATAGTATTTTCTCCAAAGGTTCCACTTTATATTTGTCGCTGGAGTGGAGTGTTTTAATATGATACTAGAAGTTATGTGAGCAAACCGTAGTCCAATGATGAAATGGCTATAGTGGTGCTGGAACTAGTCATCTTTATCAAGTATTAATGTGTGTGCCAAATAAGGGAAAACTGGCCCATTACCGAAATAGTACTTTCTTTATGGAATACAAGTCGAAGACGGAAAGCATCAAAATACTAGAAAAACATAGATACACGTTATGGAACGGTAGATGCTTCCAAATTGGAGAAAATGCAAAACCACAAAACTCCAAAATACGAGTAAATATATACATACCTACGTAACTAGCAAATATATGACTTCCTCTCTCGTATACCATACGGGTCATCCCAGTTTGGGACGGACGCGTGTATATTCCCTATGGGGAAGTAGAGAAAATGCCAACAGAACTGGATAATGTGGACATATACACAATTATAATGTTCACTGTGTATTTCCCATCGTAATAGATATAGATAAAGCTTTTCAATCCATTGGAATTGGGTTGGCACTGTGAAAGGAACAATATTGCAGTAGAGTAATCGCATATACTCAACACAGCTTTTAGCGTTTCCTTTGTCAAAACATAATAAAGTAGGTTTCTCCCAACAGTAAACGATAGAAGAGAGCACAATGAAAATTAAAAAGGGACACTCAGCGCTGGATGGGTTGGAATTTTGGAATAGAAAGCGATTCGTAATGTAAGTTTGCATATAGGAATAGCGACACTGTCACAGTGGAAGTGCATGACTAAACCGATTTTTTGTAGTTTTCAAGAATATAACAGGGATAACGGAGGCATGTATATAAAATGATGATAAAACCTTGCTTTTGAGTCTCCTACTTTCCCCGTCCAACAGTTCCATGTAATGTTACCCAATATTTTAAGAACTACTCTAAAGTTTGATATTTACTGGGAAATATAGCGATAGCCATGTATTCTAGTTAGCAGCGTAATCATCAATATCAAAACTTACATACTTGCAATACCACTATTACCAACACCACCACCGCCACAACCTCCGTATTCGTCATATTTGGAGAGATAATGGAAGAGTATTCTCTGAATTATATTATTGTCGTTAAGAGAAAAAGGGAAAGGTCAATCGAATGAATCGTATATATTAGTCGTTTTTATATCTTGTGTCTCGTATATTTATTTTATGATCATCATAAAATAATATTGGATGGGAAGTAAGTGATAATGGGAAATTTCATCTGGAAAAGTGTATACTATTTTATTTAAGGTCAATATCTTCTCTTCCTGTTGTTGCGTTTTGTGTGTAAAGAAATGGAATTATGCGATATCCAGAAGGGAAAAGTGATTCATTAAATAATTCGGATACCCAGTCAATTAGATATCCATCCTCATCCACAACCTCCCAGGAAGCCGATCCCAATGATACTTCCCCGAATAATAATATAGCTACAGTTAGTGAGCATGTGCTCTTCGGGAATAATAATGGACAGAACAGTTTCCTGTATTTGTACTACAGTAGTAGCAACCCAAGCAACAATCATTATCTCAACACTCGACGACCTTATACAACTGGAGGAGCTGGAGAAGGTGAAAATTCAAAAATGGGGAGTAAAGGTGGCCAGCAATGGAATGACTTGTCGGGATTACGATCTAGTCTCGGTTCCGCTGGTCCATCCCCATTGTCAAATACAAATGAAGATGTTGATGAAGATGACGAGAAAACAAAGTCGACAACGCAAATGGAATCTAGTGGCAATCCAGAACCTTTGCTGAAAAGCGGGGCTGCTCCTTACCCAGTGTATATTTCTCCTTTGGAAGGCAGCCCAGCTTCGTCCACAGCGAAAAGTAAATCTCAGTCACAGCCTATGAAGAAATCAACGAGGCAAGTTAGGTTGGACTCATTCACGGTAGACTTGCTGGATGACGAGGACTGGGATAGAATCTATAGCGTTCCCACGGTCGACTCTAGATACATTCTTTCTCCAGAACCACCGAGCAAATCGAGATCGGGTTATGGCTCTCCTTCTCCAGAAAATACTGGACAGGGCAGCTCAAAGCAAATTCATAATAATTTAAGTGTTTCTAAGTTTAGTATCGCATCTTCCTCATCTTCCTCAAGTGGAGCTCGCCTTGTTAGAAGTCGTAGTCCTTACAAAAATAGTGGAAGTTTTAAAAACAGTTCGAAAAAGGCCAGAGTTACTCCCGGTTCTAGTTATAATGGGGGCGGGGGTGGACATAACAGTTCCACTAAAAAATTGAGCAGTCGGAGTAGTACCATAAGTAATAAAAAGTTTTCTCCTGCTTCATCAACAAAAAGCAATAGTATAAAGATAACCCAGCAAAATCATACGAACCACGGCGTTACCCATCATCATCACCGTCCTCCATCTCCGAATACGACAGGAAAACCAAAACGTGTAACAAGTACCACGACTGGAGATGGACTCGATCAAATGAGCTTTAACAATGGGATAGGTGCTTGGTTTGGAACTCCAGCAAGTCGTCAAATATCCCAAAAGCGAGAACTCACTCCTGAAGAGATGTATCGACAAGAAATGCAAGGATGGAGGTCGAGATTAGCCACAGCGGCAACCATTTTCGCAGCTACTTTGTTCATCATGTCGTGCTCTTCCTTACTCTTCGTTTTCCCTATTTTAGTTGATCCTATTCTGGTTGGATTTGAGGCACAGTTTCCTAACGAACCAGTGGTTTGTCGGTAAGTCATAAAATTATAATCATGACCTATAATTAGCTTAATTATAGTCAGGTTGTAGGTATATTCATAATGAACTTTATGACTTTCAATTTAAAGCACAACAAATTTTCGCAACGGTACTGGATCTGCTGAATGTGCCATTCCATCCTGTCGTGAAGGGTGTACCTTAGATTTATTCTCCTGCATATTTGTTGAAGTTGAGTATACTATTCCTCAACAAATAGATAGTGCATTATCAATACCTGCGCCGCACACTGACTCTTATGAAGACCATAACGGGTCTTCTTTATCACCGCAAGACTTTAAAAAACATGCCACCCTTTATATAAACATAAATGGCTGCGGCTACCCCCCAGATGTGACATGCTCCGATTTTGAACGGAAGTATGCCTCTTTAAACACCGAATTCCCTTGTTACTACAGTCAACAGAATACATCAATTGTAGTGCCACATTACAGTCGAAGAACGGAAATTATTCATTTGGCATTGGCTATTTCTATCCCCATTGGTGTTGCTTTTATGTCTGGGATTGCTCTCTACCTCTTGTTACGCTACCAGACCACCTTGAAAGCCAGCATCTACCGGAAATATGCTGCGAGAAGAAGGGCTTTGAAAGAACATGAAAGTGATGTCGAAGAGGATGATACCACCTCAATTTCAGAGTTGGGCCAAGATTTTGACATCGCTGGCAGTAGAAACCATAAGGTGATGCAAAATGGAGCTTCCAAAAATGGAGTTGAAGCCAACAGGTAAACATAATATGATATTATAGTAAATAAAAATAAAGTTAATAATTAATAAATCCCAAAATAAAGTTAATAATTAATAAATCCCAAAATAAATTTAATAATTAATAAATCCCAAAATAAAGTTATCAAAATGTTTTACAAAGTACATGGATGTAAAAACATGAATATTATCATTTTTCAGCACGCTGTTGACTAGCACTCAGATGTGACGGGAAACTTAGCAATCTTCACATGAGACTGATGATGGGGTGATAGCAGGAAATAAGATAGCATGATTTCACGAATGAATGAAGAAAGTCTTGCGTCATTTACTTACAAACCAAACGAGCTATTAATTGAAAAATGTACCACTACTACCAATCTGCTCCGTTGCAGATAATTCATGAACGAAACGAAACGCACTAAAATTAGTTATAAATTAAGGCTCTTGTACGAAAACTTGATACATACTTCAATCTTAAATCCTATTATCTGTGAAAAGAAGGATTGACATAAAAACGCTACTTGTACTGAATTTGCATTGTCCTTTGTCATTTCATTGTCTGCAAACTTCTTCAATTCAAGGTCAGCGCCTACTTCAGAGAAAGCACACATAAGCAAAGCGAATAGAAAGCTTAGAAAGAAAGCACCTAAAAACCTCTTTGTCTACTAACTGCTGCATATCGTTCACCAATTCACAAAGTATGCATATAACCATCGAGCAAGATGTCTGGAAAATTCCAAGTAGCCCGCGAAAGTTTCCTAATCAGCACAGCGAGCGAGCAGTTTTTAGTTTGCGAAAGTTTTTCTGAAGATGTAAATAAGGTTTTATTGTGAACCGTGAAAAGTTATGGAGTTTGAATAAGAATAGATTTTTATACAGTTATGCCGACATCCTGATGGTGTACAATTACATGATATATTGCTATAAATAGCTCGTGAAGTAAATAGTAGTAAAGTTGTAAATTGGATTATTATTGCATCAAGCATCAAGTAAATCAAGTCATAAATCATTAGTCAAGCTGTCGTCGACACGCGGGGTACTGTGTTTTAATTCATTAGTTAGAAGATTCCTTCAGACTGGTCCAACAATGGCGACGAGGGTTGGCAGGATAATGACTGCTTTGAACGAATTGAGTCCAGTGCATTTAGATATTATTAATGAATCCTTCATGCACGGCGTTCCAAAAGATTCTGAAACTCATTTAAAGGTAGGTAGGTACTGTGTCTACCATATAATTAAAAATCAAAGGCATGTTCCATATCGCCACTGACAGTTGACCGTGTTCTCTTCTGCCATGATATATTTTTTATATTTTAGATTGTGATCGTTTCCTCCCAGTTTAATGGGGTTCCCCTAGTCCGACGTCATCAAAAGGTGTGAATAATATCGAATATTGATAATCATACAATAATACGAGCAAACCAGCTCATGGGGCAAATGGGCATACAAAATTTTGTGAATAATTAGTATGATGAATGAACTGATTGTGATGTGAGTTGTTGGTTGTATTATTATGTACGTTTGACGTTATTTTAATATCTATATGTTAGGTGCAAGAGCTTCTCAAGGAAGAACTTGATACCGGTCTCCATGCACTGTCAATTGTCGCCCGTACTGAGGCTGAATGGGAGAAGTCTAAAACTGTTGCCGCAAGTCCTAATTGCCAAGGAGGATTTGGGAAATGAAAATAGTCACAGTTGACAGTGTGTCGTCGTTAATTGTCGATTGCTATTCTCATAGTAGTTCAGTTTCATTGTGTACTCTCCACTACATTCAAAACAAACTCAGAAATTACTTTGATATAAATATGATTTAGTCATAGTGCACAGACAGTGTTTCAAAATTACAATAAAAATAAATATTGACTCTCTACCCTCGTGTGTTAAGGAAGTGAAAAAAATCTGTACATTTATATGCGGATCCATTTGTAGTTTTTTAATTTGTGTTAACAAAAATGCAAAAACAAAAAATGAGCGTGGATATGAAAATTGAAAATACAGTGATGGGCCCTCCTACAAAAAAACTTAGGCCCGAAGCTTTTTCTATAGTTCCAATACTTCATGATATATTGTCATCTCCAGAAATCCTTCTCAGACCCGTTTACACTGCAAAAATTCTAAATAAAAAGGATGCCAATAATTTGTTAAAACTTTTGTCCCCTCTTTCCTCAGACTTGGAGCATTTAAAAAGAATTCGTAGTAAAAATGAACAACTGGAAATCATCCTTAATTATTGCCCCACTGCAGATGACCCAATAACACCCATGTTGGTATCCTCTTCTGTGTGTCTAACACAAGTTCCTGCCAATAAGCCTCTTTCCAACGCTCAATTTGTAAATTCCAGTAAGAACTGGCCTAGCAACTTTCACCCTGATAAGGACATTGAGAAAGTTCTTTCTCATAATTGTGGTTTTACATCAAACGAAATAAAAACGATTGCTGTCAATATAAAATTGGTGATGGATCGGTATTTCAACAGTAATATACAATCCTGTGCTATCTACGATCCAATTGATGAAGAATTGGTTTGCGTCGCTAATAGTTCTTCGAATGTTTTAAACCATTCCGCCATGAACTCTTTGCAGATTTTGGCAATTACTCAGAAAATGTCACAAGGGGAAGAAATTCTTTCACAATCTTGGGAATTCGGAGAAGTGCTTTGTAAAAAACGGGTTGTCCGAAACTGTACTCTTCTTCATTCCAAATAGACATGTGAGCCTTTTCATTTCTCTGAACTCCGGTTAATATACGTTACTGACTTTAACAAGGGAAATGGGGTGAAATGAAACATCCCAGTTTGCTGTATTAAGATAGATATCTAGAAGACGAGTATACAGTCTAGTATCCAACTTAACAGATATATATGCATTTCTATTATCTTTATTCACACCCTTTTATATGTATAAAATTCACGTTATGGAAGTGGGATCAAACAATAGTTTTTCTGTTGATGGTTTACGTTCCTTGAGCAGTGATTGATGGTTTTTAAAGACACTTTAAACAATGCAGTGAATGCCCATGAACAGTGCATTGTTTTGGAACGAAGACCTTCCTCCAATCCTTAATCTGCTAATCAATAATGATGTCTTAACTTAGAGTTTTGTTCAAGTTTAAGCTTAACAACGTCACGTTCGAAATTTCCCGGAAAAGTTAACCCCCCTTCATTGGGAACAACTTTCATTTCGACGAAAGTGAAACTTTTGATTGCATTATCAACTATCATGGGAACTATATATTTTCGAGTCGGGTCTCGGCTAGTTAGGTGTAATGAACTCGAAGTATCTTAAATTGACAGCAATTTCCTCAACTTTTCTTTTCTCCTCTAGCAAATCCTAAGCGATGATATGCAGTCTGGAATCTTTTTCTTTGGGATGTCGAATAGCTTATTCAACCCTCTAATTTATGGCATTTTCCACCTTTGGAAACCAAGAAGAAAGGAACTTCAAAGGTAAAAATAACATTTTACTTCGAAGGACAACTCGTGCAATCTTCCATTTAAGTACATGAGATGTATCGATTAATGTAACGTACAAGTAAAAATAACACACAAGAACATTATAATTGATTATAAATATACCATTTTACAATCAGTAACATAAAATGTCAAATTTAACAACTATGTAAAAACATGTCACTGCTGTTGCGCATCTTTTATTTTTCTAACGGTAGCGGAAGCTAAACAGCAATACATTGACAATTGCTTTATAGAATTAAAGACAATTATAAATAGTAGCTGTTTAAATAATGCTTTATTTATGACTAGATCACTAGTCATCATTACTAGTTACTAGTCTCAACTCAGCTACTTGCTTTTTATATCTGATAATATTCATTTTAGAGAAAGCTAAGGACTACTGGACTGACTAGCTTTTCAACTCTCCCCAGTTCAAAATTAATTGGCGCAGCTATAACTTCTTTTTTCCGTTAAAGCAGCGAATGCAGGTGTCCGCTTTTTGTGCAAATTTTATAGCTGATACATGTAATGTCCTTGGCCTGAAAAAATAAAGAAGGACAAGTTGATTAAAACTTGCCGGAAATCGCTTACGTTTCAGCTTCGTTAGATAAAAATAATAATTTTGACTAGTCCGGCTTGTTTTTTATTTGAGTTTCCCCCTTTTGTGACATTGTTTTTACAGAGGGATATCTAGCAGACGCACACTACTCACTAATCTCAGTTTCGAGCGACGTCGCTCCTCAAATGGGACTATTTTGAATGGCTCTATTGCTAATAATAACAGGCTTGGGACTGGTGCCACAGTTAGCGGCAAAAATGGCTCTCTTCTCACCAATACTCATTCCAATGGAGGCACGATCTCAATGGGCGGAGGGGGCACGTTCAAAAAACACAATTTGGATGAGAACAGTCACCATCATGATAGTCACCACCACCATCATCATAACTTACAAAAGCAACATCATCACCATTTGAATGTGATGCCGAGTGGTGTCGGGGGAGTGCATCAACTCCTCTCTGGAAATTCAGGGACTGATGGTCAACACAATTCCACGACTAGTGTTTGCATCTGTAGTAATAAGAATGGTAATGGGGCCATGATGGAGGATAACGTGTAGGTCACTACAAACTTCTTACAACGCATTAAAGAACAAAAAAATCTTTTTTTAGAAATCTCGTAACGGTAAAAACCAACTTTCATCTTTCTTCTCTCTGTTGACATAATCCTCTCTTGTTTAGCTCTTTTACCATTTTCAAGATCAATTTTCCTCTTATAAAGCATCCCTTTTCATTTGTGGATGAATTCTTTTTGTAATATTTGTATAATATTTTGTAGACCTTCCTTTATAAATCTTTTTTCGTCTTCTTCAACCATCTTGTCTTTGTTGAGTGCAGTAACTAGTGTGGGAAACCCACTGCTTTGTTCACCAACTTAACTGATTACAGTATACTTGATTCATTCGCCTAGCCTTTGCATGATTACAAGGGTAGTCTTTGCCGTTTCTTTTTGATAAACTTTTTAACTTTCATGTTCAAACTTTGTCTCTCCTATTGTTTCCGATTTTATTCACGCTTTCTGTGTTTTTCCGTTCAGTGCGGGAGTATCAATGTAAATCAGGGAAAAGAGTCTTACGTCATTCATTTCGTTTTTAATAGGTTTGCTGCGAGCGCTGCTATTGTCACCGCTACTGCTGCGACGCTACTCAAGGAAAGGACACCGACGCAGTTACAAATGCAGAGGGTCTCGTGAAATATGATCTGACGGGTAAATTCTCATCATTCTTTCCGAAAGACTTGACTAATATAATATATTTAGGAGGAAATCATGCAGAGGCACATTCTTTTGAAAAGTTTATTGATATTAATTATACAGTAGACAAATATTAGGTTATGTTATAAAGTATACGTCAGTTGATATACTTTTCAAGCAGATAAATTGCCTGTTTACATCTAGGTTAATTATATATAGGGGGTGCGATGTACTTTATACTGAACGCAGGTCCGTTTTATTACTCTGCTTAATACATATTATTACACAGAAACTTGAAAGTGAAAGAACAAGTTCAAGGATGTACGTCTTCTGTACAAAATATTATTCTCAATATTACCATCAGTCATCTTATGTACTTTTAAGATGTTGGTTGGGCTTGGTTTTTTTATCGATTTGCTTGTGAAATGCTCGTGATTGTGATTCATACTTTCTTCTTGTTCTTGCCTTTTCAATTTGCTTTTAACTTCATTTCATGAGCACGGGTAGTAGTATTTGCTTTACTGAGAACCTAAAGAAAGTTTGTTAAAATACACACCGATAGTAACATATGAAGTACTTTTGAACTATTGAAATATGTATTTCCAACAAATTTAATGAATCTGTACATCTATCCTGTAAAATTTCAAATATGGCAGCTATATAGCTACTTATAAAACTCGTCACAACCATGTCGTTAACTGTGTATGTAGAAACTAATTTTAAAAAGATTTCTAAATGTGTATTCATGTAATTAATCGATAATTACTGTCATGTAACAAATACGCTCTAGCAGGGTTACCTTTCCTCATAAATCAATCGTATACTTAGCTATGCGATCTTTTGTAGATTTTAATACATATTTCGTTACGAATATAGGTATGCATACAATATTATGCTTTCCCACTCCTGATGACAATCCGTTGATTCTCGTAACGTTAAAACAATTCAGTATACTTGCTACAGTGAATAAATTTGAAGTTGTACTCTACGGGAATTGGGGGAAATATTTTATAGAATATTTGAATCATACTATTAAAACTGACCTTGTAAGTGTTTAGTGTGAAAATTACCATAATATTAATTATTGTAATAACGAGATGTAATGTGTTAAATGCCAACAAAGAATCCGTTTGTTTATGAATTTAGCATTAAGCTTTGAATTAAGGAGTATTTAAAATTATGGAGAAAGCTTGACGTGGACGTATTCCATGCAAAACGTTACAACTTTCCCATCCGAGTCGACAATGTGAGTTCCCTTTATTTTTGTCGATAATCCTTCAAGTTTTATTAATTCGTTAGATTTGTTTTGTATTTTACGGAGTGTTCAGGTTAATTACTTTTTTACTGTTTGTTCCAAACGCGCTATAAATGACGTAATCGGTAATATGTCAGCATCCATATAATTCCTATATTCTTCTAGTCAGATTTTCCATGAGTTTTTATAGATTTTATATTCTACGTAGGCATACATTCGTATTTGTAATACTGTTCCTTTTTTGAGTTCGAATGTACAGTGATCGTTTGTTAGAAACTTGTTTTTATTGTAATTTATTGCTAGTGATTTTCTCTCACATAAACCGTTATACTTTAGGGTTCGATAAGGTGCTCTGCAGTAAATTGATCTGACAACACTTAAATACTCATGTATTAAAGATAATTTAAAATGAACGAAGTTTGGTTTAGTTATCTTCAAAAAAAAGATCTTGATGCACAATGAATATCTTTGAGGGACTTTTAAGGAACAAAGAATTTCCAAAATGAAATACGTACAGGGAATAAATAAGGGTACCATATATAAAATACCTACACAGCTTCAAATCTGCGAGTATTTTAGTTAGTATGAACGTAGGGGATATTTTTCTTTAATTTAGTACAAAATACAACTTACCATGATATTCTACAAATACAAATATATTCTACGTAGTCTACCCAATCAAACAGGAATTGCTGAAATCAAGTGGGCTCGTAACGAATTGGGTTTGTATATTGGGAAATAATGTCATTGCAAAATTACATTTATTGGGGCTGTATGGGATTTCTTATAGGAAGAAAGCTGTATGTATAGTAAATTCAGTACCAGTGTACCTCTATAGTTCAATACCAGATATTCCTAAACTTATACAAAAGTCGGATCAAATAAGGGTATCACAAATTACAATGAAACATACTACCTGCTAATGTTTTAGCTTTAAGATGATTTTTCAGTTACGTACAAGTTAGCCGTTAATTCAGTAATTATAGTGGATTTAAACATGTTACATTTATTTTAAATGCGACACCAGAACGAATAAACTGAAATGCAGAATGTAATCCATGTGCTGCGAAACTTCGGAATAAAAAGGATACCTATTTTTATTTAACTCTGCAGAACAGATATGTATGTGTGCCATTCAAATATTTGAATTTATTTATTCATCTCCATCGCACAAAGCTGCATATACTGCGTCATGAAACATGAAAAGATGCTGGTTTCCTTTCTATAAAAGCATCCCTAATATTCTCTCAGGCTCTTTTGTATGATTCGGAGAAAAGTATTTTGTTTAGCGAATAACTTTTCTGACTACAACAAAATCAATAATTTATACTCCGCCACCATTTTGCTCATCGCATACTGAGATTAAATTATCTCTTTTTTGACGATCCACGTCAATGTGATGTTCCACGGTTTGAGATGACAATCAGCTTGGAAAATCCACTTTCAAAATGTATGCTCCATCGACTCTCATCTTTTCGCTTCTTCAGAATTACGGACATGCCGGATTGTAATCAAGATTAAAGTAGGTAAGTCGGAAGATCTATATCTATACGTTAGTATGTGCGGAGTGTTGTTGATCTTCCTTGAATACGAGCGGTGTGAAATCTTTATTCACATCAGTCCCTTTGTATAGTACCTTCAAAGGAAAATTTGTTTTTTCTTCTATAAATAGAAACCTCACATATACTAAACAAACTATCTAACCATCATCTAATTCATCTTATTCCGTCCATCCATTTCGCATATGAATGAGTTCAGGGAATTCGTCAAAAGGTAGAAGTAGAAGACTTTGCGTTGTTCATGATTTACCCGATTCAGGATATCCTCAAGTGGTCGAGTACAAGGTTGCAATATGATATTCAACAACCAAACAACCAATTTGAATCTCCTTTTATCAAGCCAATGTAAACCATTCAGTTGAGCTAAAGGAGAGACTGTTTTGCTTCAAGTTCTCGCAGAAAGGCGTACATACAAAGTACATAAATATTTGCTACTTTTGCATGTTATCCAATTGTTTGGACAGTGTTATCTAACTGTGTATAAGCAAATGGGCTTGTATTTCTGTGTAAAAAAATGTAAAATCGAATTCTAAAAAATGTCAACAAACAGTCTCAGGCCAATTGATATTACAATGTGATGACGATAATCAAATTGACGTACTTTCATCGACGCAGCTTGGTTGGGTTGCGTTTTTGGGCTAGGTAACTTCAATACTGACCCTGAGACTTTTTTTAAAAGCCGCTGCTATCATTCATTCCTAATTGATAATTGACTTTCTTTCACAATTTGGGTAATGAATTATCTTGGAAAACGGAAATTGGCAAACGCTCTTGTTCAAACAACCTTGACTTTGTAGTGTTCCCTGAAGTCATGGTCCAATGACAACATTAATGTAATACGATTAAAATTTACCGGCCCTCTTGAGTATTCACTTACATAATCTTGGACTTATGCACGCACATATTACGTAGTATTGATCAGAACACAGTTCTGGAAATTCAATAAAACTATTTAAATGGCTTAAGCCAATAGGAAATCTTATAATTGCTTCTGAAAATAAAATCTTTCGTTTGCTTCACATCACTGTTCTATGTATGTTATGAGATGACAAAACTTTCTCCACTTACTTAGTTTACAACAAAGCAAAAAAGTACACTGGTGGATTGGGAAATTAGAATTTAGTTTTGTAATTGTATGGTGTAATACAAATAGTATGCTTATGTAGGTTATATACTCAAAAAATATAGACTTAAATATTATCTGCGGACGAAGGGAAGATTCTGCGGACACTTTGGTAGAAATTATTTGCGGACTACAAATTTGTCTAAAAAAT
>JAHZNA010003027.1:0-50731 GCA_027743935.1 Sinodicranocentrus sp. ZH6 | reverse complement strand
TCGTGTTGGCTCCGGCACAAAAACTACGTTTAATTCATTACAGCTATTGTAAGTTCATTTTCGCTACTTGCATCAGTCAGATCATCAGTCTCGTGCGTTACCAGATAATTCACAAGATTCAGTAAGAATTCTTGCACAAATTTCGAACCTCGTGATAATCATTATAGCCTGTTGAAGGCAAATCTTTCTTTTTCGTTTGATGGCACTTGTCTGGTGTCTGGTGTAGTTGACCGGTGTTTGAGTTTTTCCACCCTCAAACATCAAGACACAAAGTTAAGTTTAATTACTGCATAGTTTAACGCGTCTTCGAGTTTGGAATTTCAAATTATCCACTTGTGACTTGGAAGTCTGCCCTCCTGTCTCTCATTTCGTGATTCTTATATTTTGGATTGCAATTCAAAGGTATCACAAGACATTTGGTTCATTAAGTTTGGTTATATCATCAAGGATCATGGATCATCTTTGGTCATGGATGAAAATTTTTGAAATGAGATTTTTTTAAATGTTCAACATGCTGATGACTAATTATTACAAGCTTAATATTTTATTTTCGTAGGAAAACTGAAAACTATGGCTGCGTTGAATGTCGTGTCGAGAGTGGCCTTATCAGGTATTATATATTACAATCAATGGTCAATGGTTTATAATGTACACTGCATTCAATATTTATTGATAATTGTTATAAATATATTGCTAAATATGGTAAAAGACCTTTCACCTTTAGTACATAGATAGGCCTAAATCTTATGATGAGAGAGATGATTGTTGTGTTCGTTGTCCTTATGCCGAACGAGTTTTCATAACAACGTCACCATTTAAGTTTCAACGCATACCACTCGCAAATCATTAGAATTCGGCATAAAAACAAAATTATCAATTAACACTTTTTTAAGACTCCAGTCCAGATTTTCATTTGCATGGAGCTAGCCTGTCTATGTTAATAGTATGTTTATGAATATGGTATAATCGGCAATCAATATTATACCAGGAGACAGTGTCACAGTGAATAGCGTCACTGGTAGCTTCCAGTCACCTGTCACCAGTTTGTGAAAGTTAAAAGTTGAAAGTCAATTGAGAATTTGAACAACCTTTTAAGGGCCCCAAATTTATTTAAAAAGAGCTAAAATACATTTCCCGATTTCCCAAATTCTTAACCTCTGTAACATAACTTAGTTAGCCAGCAGCGACATTAAACTTTAACCTAGCCTACACATAACCTAACCTAACCAATTAGAAAGATATTTATTACAAACCCTCAATATTCGATTTTCAACACGATTTTTAAAAAAAAACATGTGGGGTTGGTAAGTAAATTCGGGCCAATATTAGTTTGAGTAAACATACCAAACCCTCAAAAAAGTAGGGTTGGGTCGTATCGTATAATTACTGCAGCCCTAAAAACTAATTTTCATATTGATGTTAGATTAGACCCCCTGTCACCTGTATTATCACATATTACGAATGATCAGCAAAAATAAACGATTGGTGCATTATTGAGTAAGAAAAAATGGTTAATACTGCTATTATTAAATGTTTTATAATGAAGTTGGTAAGCAGTTCCATATTTGTTCAAACGGACATGTGACTTCTTCCCCATTTGCATTACGTTCCACGGTAAGTAATATTTTTAAAATTGTTACATAGTTAAGCTCGAATTTCAAACAGCACTGTTTCAAATTATAAATTATTCTTGAAGATTGACTACTAAGAAAACAGGTATTCGCTGCACATCGGTAATAAAAGTAATCCCTTGAATACTTTTTATTATTACAGTTATTAAGTTACCGACCGTTGTCATTCAGTGCTGCAAGGTGTTACGCTGAGAAGCAAATATATCAACGTGACAAACCTCACTGTAATGTTGGAACGATTGGGCATGTCGATCACGGAAAAACTACGCTTACCGCTGCGATTACTAAAGGTATGTAAATGACCGAATTGTTTTCTGCTAATGATTACTACCGTGATATATACCCTTTATAATTTCGACTTGCTTATCTTAAATGCAGTGTTAGCTGAAAGCAAAAAAGCGGTAGCCAAACGCTACGATGAAATCGACAATGCTCCAGAAGAAAAGGCTAGAGGAATTACAATCAATGTGGCTCATATCGAATACGCAACGGAGAATCGTCATTATTCTCACACCGATTGTCCAGGTCATGCTGATTACATAAAGGTTAGTCAGATGAACTTGTGTATCATTACGCTTTAAAATTGTGTTTCTCATGCAATAGTTCTCAGTTTTACCTTTAACTTAACTATTTACTATCCGTCATAGAATATGATTACTGGAACGGCGCAAATGGACGGTGCTATACTTGTAGTCGCTGCTACGGATGGCGTTATGCCCCAAACTAGAGAACATCTATTACTCTCTAAACAAATTGGAATTCAGCACATTGTTATTTTTATCAACAAGGTGAAGCAAATTTACTCTGATAGCATTTTAAGTCTATTTTCAAAGCGTACAGAGTCAAAATTGAATGATGCATGGACGGTCGTTTTCTAGGTGGATGCTGCTGATTCCGAAATGGTTGACTTGGTAGAAATGGAAATTCGTGAATTGATGACGGAAATGGGCTACGATGGAGATAACGTACCAGTCGTTAAAGGTTCCGCTCTTTGTGCATTGGAAGGGAAGAACCCAGAACTCGGTTAGATATCTAAATTAGATGTCATGATACATATACTGAGTTGGGCTTAATATTTTTTCAGCCATACTAAAGTAGAATTTTTGTTATAGGTGTAAACACGGTCATGGAACTGCTGAAGCATGTAGACTCTCATATTCCAACTCCTATCCGTGAACTTGACAAGCCATTTATGTTACCAGTAGAAAATGTGTACTCAATTCCTGGTGCGTATCACATATTTTGGTCTAGTCGTCACTCTACACATGAGGACGGTAATGATTTTGTTGCAAAATTTAGGGCGAGGTACAGTTGTAACTGGAAGACTGGAACGGGGAGTATTAAAGAAGGGTAATGAATGTGAAGTTCTTGGATACACTAAGAGCATCAAGACAACCGTGACCGGCATTGAAATGTTTCACAAGATTCTAGAAGAAGCTCAGGCCGGAGATCAGTTGGGAGCACTGGTTAGAGGCATAAAGCGTGATGAAATTCGACGTGGTATGATTCTTTGCAAACCAGGATCAATGAAGCCACATGATAATGTTGAGGCTCAGGTTTGAAGAATGAAAGCAATGATTATGTAATGCAAATATACATTAATTGATGAATAAGATTTTATAAACAATGTTCTTGTTTTAGGTGTACATTCTAAGCAAAGAAGAAGGCGGGAGACAGAAGCCATTTACTTCATTGTGTCAATTGCAAGTGTTTTCGAAGACCTGGGATTGTGCAGCGCAAATCACGATTCCTGGAAAAGACATGGTGATGCCTGGTGAAGATGCTAAGTAAGTTTTTCTTCATTCCGCTGTGCAGTACATTTTCTCAATATATTAATAAACGAGTCAATTAACTTATTGTAAATTACTAAATTTAGGCTACTTCTGAAAATGTACAAGCCCATGGTTTTGGAAAAGGGGCAGAGATTCACACTTCGGGACGGATTTACAACCCTTGGAACCGGTGTCATCACAGGTATAAGTAAAAACCTCTCTGATCACGACAGAGTTGTGTTATTTGAAGGAAAAAAGGGCATAGAGAAGAGGGCCAAGAAGGAAGCAGCTGCAAAATCCTAATTAGTTATCTGTGTGTGCACTACGTGTATCTTCATTATAAAAAGTGAATTTGATGATTTACCCTTATCTCATTTTAAGATTTCACAAGAGTAAAATTCCTTGTAGAGGTGATGTGAGTCATGTAAAATATTAACGTGGTATGTTATAGTATTGTTAAAACATAGTTTTTTTTATATGTATATCTTACACAATATGAAAAATAAATTTTTGTTCTCTACGTGTTTGAAATAATTCAGTTTATTTCTTACCACATACGCTCAGTGTTCTGGTTTCCAATCATTTCAAAACTGACTTGTTTACAATTAATTTTAGTTAAGAGATCACTCTGATGCATTCAAAACATTACAATCCACTGTACATATCACTAATTATTATGGTTATCGATCGACATATAACAAGATATACTCAAAGAATGCTGGTATTTTACCATTAGAACAAGAGAACAACAATACTTCTAGTTTAAATTAGCCAGATGAACTCGTTTTATAAAATCAAAACTCCCGTCGGAAACGCACTTCGAATTTATTTAAATATAAACTTGGTTTATTAATAGAATGAAGAACAGCAATTTTCAGCCCATATACTGATCCTACAGTTAACTTGCTGAACTGGAATTATTAACATACAAGTTGATGTTAAAAAGGACATTGATTTACATAGATCAGATCAAATATTAGGATTCGGAAGTAGTACAAAAAACGTAGCATAATAGTTAAGGTACGCGACAGTCAAACAACCTCCAGTTACAAATCCTGCGAGAAGGGGCCTACAGCTGCAGTTGGATGCATGATTACAAGTCTTCATCATCATCCGGAAGGGCAACTTGTTGAGCTTCCTAAACACAACACAGTCAAGTCCAAAAATTAGTATAATATAACTTTACAAAAATTTAAACGAAATAAATGCTGACACAAAACATACCACTAGCTCGCTTTCAATTTGTTGCTGCAAGCGAGGATCCATCTGGTTTTTAAAAATACATAGTTTATCTAGCAGGAACTCGCACTACATGTTCAGTCATCAGTCGTAATATGTAACTTGCAATACACATTCAACATTTACTTAATATGTAACAAGCAACTAGAATGCAGCAAAACAAAGACATTGGTTTGAGGTGGTTATCTTACAAAAGATATATTAAATCACTAATTACCTGGATGTAGTAACCGTCACGAAGTCCTCCAAACTTTTCTTGACCTAAAGTATTACAAATGAGAACATTGCATTAGTAACTGCTGTTTACAAACTTATGCTCATTTTTCTCTCTCTTTCATCTTAACATTGAACATAGCAAGATTCAAGTCTCAATAATTACCTGCAGTATCCCATACGTTGAATCGAATTCTGCCTCGATTTGTGTTAAAAACAAGTGGATGTACTTCTACACCAAGAGTGGCAACATACTTCTTCTCGAATTCCCCAGTTAAGTGTCGCTTAACGAAAGTAGTCTTTCCAGTTCCTGATTGTAAAAATGGAGAAGGAAGCTTAATTAAGTATTTTCAAAACAATTAATTAGTCACAACTTAGTCAACTCAAAATGGCCAACTTTAAACTTGACCAAAATCCTTTGCAAAAGCTACTCCCAACTTTGTCATTCATATTACTACACTGACACTAGCAATATACTACAAAATCATTCATATTAATACATACCTCCGTCCCCAACAAGGACTAATTTAAATGTTGGAATATCATCACCCATAGATGCCATTGTTAGAACCTTAAAATGAAAAAAAAAAAAACAATTCAACTGTTAAACTCAAGTATAAAAAATTGTTGCATAAATAATAAATATAACGGATGTCCTTCAGACAACGGATGACGGACTGACAACCATTAATTTACATTAAATTAACCTCCCTAATCATCATTTAATCACCACTTACAAGTTTTAGCTCGCACAAAGTCTGAAATCCAAGGTAATTTACTTGATATAATAATCAAAAAAATATGGTAACCAGTCACAATCCCAGCTTTTCAACACCGGCTAACTACCAAGTTAGATACAACTAGCTCACCACAATCTCCACAAACTTTAAAAGACTCGTGAACCAACCCACTCTCTAAATGTCCTTTCCCGTTATAAAAGACCCGTAAAAAAATATAAATATATTTTCCCTTTCGTAATTAACGGACGAAAAACTTCAGAAATGAGTCAATCCGGAGCAGGTAAAAAAGGACTACGCATTTATTCCGACGACTCGGTAAGGAAGGAGAGGTGAGTTACGCGAGGAAGACAAAACTCTTGAGGAATATGGGCGGCATAAGATGACTTCAACCAAGGAAGGCATGCATGCCGTCGCTGAGTGAATACCAGAGTTTCACATTCCCTCACACATGAAATTCATTCAGCCAAAAGGATATGCGTTAAAGACACACAAGACTCGTCCCAAAGTACCAAGCTCAACGTTGCCCCACACTCCTTAGGTATCTTTATAATATTCATTTAGGGTGCCAGGAATGAAAAAACCGCACAATTGTGGGTCTCTCTTGGTGGAAAATAACGTTGTTCAGCATGTGGCATGCATGAATGTGTAGGAATGGCTTCACAAAAGCTGAAGCCTCAAGCACTCTCTTGACATCATGTAACATGCGTTATGGAAAAAATGTATGGGAGGTAAAGGAGCATTATAGTTTTCTACAACAACGTAGATAAGAACGTTGGTTGGATAAGAAAGAACGTAGTGGGTTCACATTGTGCATTTCTTTTTTATAGAGTTGCGTCTACCAAATAAGCATTTTTAAGCATGTTATGTGTGTCCTCCTAGTGTTCAAGTACATGGTGCCAGGGTGAAGTCACTGTTTTCGGAGAATTTTGAGGATGTCATGCAACTATGACAAGATTGCTTGATAAGAATGATTAGAGAACTGTAAAAAATACGTGCAGTTTCTGCGAGTTGAGTGTTGTTTGATTGGATTTGCATATTATATGTTCTGTAAAAGGAAAGGAAATGAAGATGGGGTCTTTTGGAAGGAGATAAGGATAAAATTGAAGTGCATGCATTTTAGGATATTGATATATATGCGGAAGGATATTTTGATATTGATGAGGTCAGTGCTTTAGCGAATTATTTATAGAAGTAGGAACAATTATAATAGAGATGATTATGCAAAGTAATGAAGTAATTTAGGAAGAAGCGAGTAAGTTCAAGTTGGGGTTGGATGAGATTATGGGGTCGCTAAAAAAGGAAATGATTTTTTTTGCTAAAGAAAGATTGCCGAAGTGTGGTTTACTAATAAACATATGAGGCTTTTCGTTCAATAGCTATGTATATTTGTCCACTGGATGGTTTACAGAGTTGGAAAATGGGAGAACCGGATATTGGTGAAATCATTCTTTGTCAAGATGAGGAGCACGGTCTTGGTTTTGTGGCTTTTGGCCTTGCATTAGTATTTATGGGATTGGTATGCGTCCATGAAGAAAATACGCGAGAAATAATTATGACTGTTGTTTGATTGACAACTGATGTCTGTGGGGTTTCAAAGGATATTTATTTTAGTTTATGGCGGAAACGTTATATATCATATGTAACATAAATTCGACATTTAAATCCATCATCATATAATGCCGCTTCATTTCTGGAGGGATGTTAGTTTTTATTACTCTCAAATCCAGGTCGTACGGTTGGAGGGTATCCATTAATTGCGCTGTAATTCTAGGCAATGAATTTGCGTGGAATGGATTGGTTTTGTAGATCGTGTATAAAATGGGCAGTGATGCTAGGCTTAAAGAAAACGCGTCAGTTTCTTTTAATGAGGTAAAAGCTAAAGTTTGTATTTTATGTAATTGCCATATGTTTATATGTTGAATCCTCGTGTCATATATATTATGTTGGTCAATTATCTTCTTATCTTCTACGTCACTTCTCCCACTTTCAGCAATGTTGTGTGCTGTCCTAAATTCGTATCCGAGAAAGTTTTTTTTGCATGTTGGATGTAAAACGCAACAAAGCATGTATAAATATAACTCCGGATACAGATAAAATAGATCCCATGATAATGATGCTTCATGCGTTCTCTCGTAAAAACGTAATTCTCCTTTTGCAAACGACATTTAGTCAGAAATCGGAAACTCCTGTCGTTCCATGGTTTTCTTTCCTGTGATGACTATTAAATCTCTGATCGCCAAATCACTGTCATATGCTAAAGGATATATACATCAAGTAATAAAATTCTTCGCTTATAATAACCCAACAAGTCATTAAAAGCATTTTCCCGTATGAAAGTACTAGCAATCATACGTGGAGCTGTTATTGGATTTTATATTCCACATACATATTTTCCCCACTCCCATGTCTCCCATCAATCCAACTTGACTACTATACATATTATATATTCTCCAGTAATATTTAAAAGAGAAAAGTCGGCATTGCTCGTTAAAAAGCCAGCTAATACTATCAACCCATGGAAGATGGAACAGAGCAATTGAGCCTATTGAGAATTTTATGAAGCTATTAAGCGCACAACCATGTCGTCTGGTTTTACCAAGACCGATTTGTGTAAATATATATCAGTCATGAAATTATGAACTAGAATGATTACTTACCACATAGCAGACACTGACACATTTGCAACTCTCCACTTTGAGCAGTTTACTTCTATCCTATAAACTACTTTCGCCTCCTCTTCTTCACCACTCTAACATAGTAATTGAGAAAGGAGAGAGGGGAGAAGGGAAGAAAAAAAACGCGAAATGAAAGACCACAATACACCATTTCAAGTTGAAGCGACAGAAAAAAAGTGTACGACGGACGGGTGACAAATAGAAGCAGTCATTCTCCAGAGGAATCCACAATCATATCCTAACCCACTACCCAACCAAGTTGCATGGAATAATAAAAGGATGGAATAGAAGGAGAAGACGAGAAAAAAAACTTATTACATTTTCTTCATGACACTGTATTCGCTTTCTTTTAAAATCTATATTTAATATAGATCATGTTATTTTAGTACTTGAGAGGAGCTACAGTGGAGCGTATTTTATTCAAGCTTGTTAAACCGAAATCAGTCACCTATAGTGTGACACGCTTTGCGATAAAAGTAATGTTTTTTTTTCTACAAGTGTGCGAGTGTCTCCTACTCTTATACATTTTTTAGATGGTATCAATCCATCGAGCAATTTGAGAATTGAATCCTCCACTGGCAGAGCACATTCTCTAGAAGAGGAGGATTCGCGGATAGAGAAAGAAATTGAAGGAAGGATATATCATGAAGTTTCTATTTCAAATAGAAAACTATTTTTCCTCTTTTTTTCTTACTCCATCTCGCATGTTCTCATTCCCGTTTTGTAATTTTGGATATGACTGAACCGACTTTCCAAGGAATGGAAACAAGGTTTCTTGCGGTGGGATTGTGGTCGGAGGCTAGAACTTTGGGGGGAAGTTGGAATATGGAGCTTACGCACGTAGCATCATTATCCATGCAAATTTTCCACTAGAGAAGGAAACACTACATAAATAATAATATGCTAAATGTATGAAAAATATATAGAGGGGTAAAAAGTGTGTCTCTTTAGTAATACACTTCTTTTTTATATATAAACATTTTTCCATTCCAAACTGCATACTAGAATGACTAATGAGTCTCCATGTGTCCAAATTATTCCCATAGTATTATCTAACAAAATGGGATATTGTAGAGGAGGAAGACAGTTTCTTTTTTGCTGTAATATAGTATGATAGTTATTCATGATGAGGACAAAATGGGAGAGTTTTTTATAAATGACATCCATACACATTTGTACAATTATTATGAAATTGGCTCCACACACAAAAACTAAATGGGCATACTAGTGCAAACCTCAGAAAGTGGGACAAAGGCTTTAACAAGACTCAGTCAACTTACTATATTATCATATCCTCCATTATCATTTTATGATGCACTCATCCACACTCCTACAATGTTCTCTATTAATGTGCACATTTTCCCAAGTCAGTTCATGTTGGCATTGACTATAGTGAGAGAAAATAAAAACGTTACTATAAGCACGTATTTATGCTTTTGTTATATGTAGTTTGAGGAGGATTGGGATGATGACTCAACCATTCGGCGTTCTATAATCCTGGTTTTGTTATACTTTTACTAAATGCATGTAACTGGACTAGTCCCGCGGTCTCTTGTTGCATTTCTAAATTGGCTTTTATGGCTCTTTTGAAAGTTTTTAAACAAGCATTTCCATACGCATAAAGAAATTGTATATCTTAGAATAAAAATTGATTGAGGGAATGCTACAAGTTGCTTTGCTAAAAAACAAAACCATACAACACCTATGTCCTCAGTCCTCACATATCTAAAGTTGAGCGTTTGAAGAGAATTCATGGAACAACTGTTCAGAATGCATTGCACTTGAGAGAGAAAAGAGGGATTCCTTCACAATTTAGCCAAATGACACATTTACAAAATCGTTTGCTAAATGTGCCATGCTAAATATTGTATTGTGCGAAGCCTATATAAACACTTGGGATGTTGGGATGTTAGCTGCATCCAAAAAAGGATAAAAATACACTTGATATGCAAACAGACCTGAAAAGCCACAAGAACGTAATCAGCATCAAAACATGTACCCAAAAGGATATTAAAGGAGAAAAGTGTGTATGCTTGAATATAATATGCGTGTGTGTGTGTTCTTCTATCTATCTCCAGCTCGCTTCCTCGCTCGCTCTCTACTTCCATTCAATTTAATTGTGTGCGAGCGGTCTGTATGGGACAAACTGCATGCTTCATCCAGGCTTGTATGAACATCCTGAAAGGAATAATATCCAGTTATCCAGTTCTTTTCTAATATTCCACAACACATTTGCTGCTCCAGGCTGTATGTGTGCTAGCTCCAGTACTTGCTATGCTCCCTGTTATAGAGCTAACTGTCTAACAATCTAGGAAAAAGAGGAAAGACTCTCTAGAATGTCTGTGAAGTGATGTGTGTGTTGGATGGAGTAGAAAGCCTGCTACTTGTTTCATCTTTGTGTCTGTCTGCCATGTATCATCCTCATGAATTGCGGTGGAGCACTCCTAGTAGGCATGTGTGTGTGTCTGGCTGTGTATTTTCCTGTGATTAGGGTGCCATTGGAGGAAACATTGTTTGCTCTGATATGGGAGCAACAAAGTGATACTATTCTTTTACTCCACAAAAGCCTAGCATAGAAAAGGACAGAAAATAGGAAGTCGGCAACTCTCGAAATTCCAGTTCGGTCTCCATCGTCCTTTTGTAGAATGTCGATGAGTTCCGCCTGGACTACATTAAATACCTTTCCAGCGTAGTTCATGCCCTGTCGTCATCTGGTTTCGGGCGGTTGTCCATCTCCGTCATTTTAAAGGTGCTCTGATATAGCCTGCTGGCTCATACATGAAACAAGCAGGAGCCTTGTTGCTTGTCTTTCGTCCTCCATCGGGTACACTGTCGGCATCTCCTAAAGTCCCTGGGAAAAAAGAAAGCAGGAAAAATTCAATTTCCATAGATCTTCGCTGCTCTTGCTCTCTCAGACTATATGTAGTATTTTCTTTTGGCAGATATTTATTTCAAAGTTTACTCCTCACACATTACACCGTTCCATGGACAAAAAACGGGTATAAGAGAGTGTGCAAGGTGGATGCGAGAAGCTCACACACGGAGTGAGACTCGAAGCACTTTCTTTATATGCCTTCGTCTCTTTTTCTCTCACGTCCCATGGATTCTATGTTAATGCTCCGGACCATTCTTCCTCAACTGGAAGAGTGAGTTGAGAAAAGAAAAAGAAAATAGTTTAGTAAGCAACAGCAGACTAGGCAAAAGCAGTGTGCATGTGTTCATGTTTTTCCTATTCAAGTGCAACTGGGGAAAACGAAATCGTTTGCTGAGCTCAGCTCTCTCGAAGCTGACGAGCATCTGAGGAAAGAGAAGAAAGAGAGAAAGTGAGAGGAGAAAAAGTACATAAAAATGTGTTGGTTGGAAGGGGCCGTTATTCTCAATCCTTTGTAATGACCATACATATACTCACACAATATCCTATTCTTCGCTTTCCCTCTTGCCATTCTAAAGCAAGAGGAAAGTTTGTGCTCGGAGGGAAATCACGAGTATATTTGCCAAAGTAAAATCAAACTCTTGGACCAGTCTTTGCAAAACAGGGGCTACGTTGAATTCACGCGATTCCTCGCTCCCATCAGTCTGCAAGGGAAAATTGAGTGTGCAACACCAACTCACTTTTCGTTGTTCCAAGAGCTTCGTCGTTGTTTTCATAGAGAGAAATTGTGAAACTCTTTCTCTATTAGAGAATGTCCCTTGTTTTTTTCTTATTCTTTCTAACAAGCCTCCAGGCATAAGTTGAGAAGAGTTATTGACTGTTTTACTCCCATTTTCTTTTATTGTGAACTCAACCAGCAACAAGGAACCACAACAAGTGAGAGTGAGCGTTGTATTTTTTGTGGATTAAAGTGGGGTGTATTTTAACAGTCAGATAGTTTCCCTGAAATATTATAACTTTTTTCCAAACAGAGCAGATATCTCAAATCAGGGTTGTAAAACTAAATACAAGAAAAAAAATATCAACAGCTAAATTTTCTAAAAAGATATTTTTTCTTTATGTTCCCCAAAATTATTCTTAACCGTATCAACGTGCTAACTTCCAGAAAAAATGAATTTCTCAATAGCAAACAAATTGTTAAGGTAGCGAATTAAGAAGCCGGTACTATTTACCTTGTGCTAAAATCCGCAAAATCCGTCTCTCGTCCGCCTAGTAGTATTATCGCGTGGCCAAAGCGTTGTCTGCATTTCCCCCGGTTTTCGTTTCATGTTGCTGAATCAACAGATGAGAAATGTGCATGTATGGATGACTTTGCAATTGCCATCATCTCCAAGTGTGATATCCACAAGCGTGGATTTTCTCTGGAAAAGTGGCACCCTTTCAACAATACAGAGGAATTATGTATGATTTCGTTTCTGCGTTAGAACGGCCAAAAAGTAAAAAGTTGTCGAGAACTTGTTCTCCCCACTATTCCTATTGCATCCCAAAGCAAGGGTTTTATTGTCCCCTGAACGTGCCTCATCATAATTATCATCATTTCTCTTTCCACTCTCTTCTCTCTCCTGTTCAAAGACGACCCTTTGATCTTCCTTCAATAGGGAAATTGATGACTTGCTAAATTGTCAACTGTCAAAGCGGTGAAACGGATCTTAAAAGGCTTATGTATTTTTTGTGTCTTCAGAGGCAAATAAATTCTCGATATGGAATGTACATATGGAAATCCTTGGAATATATAGACTTAACGAATTGCATATAATATCCTTTCCCATGTGATTTACGAGGAAGGAGGCTGTGTAGACTGATTAGATTAGCATATTACACATAACCATAAATTTCTTCTTTATCGAATAAAGAAGGAAACCTTGCGGAAATATATGCACACTCAGGCAGACATTATTATGGCTTTATGAAGACCACTTTTGTGAATGTGGCGATCCCTTGTTTACCCAAGGTTTTGATAAATCACAGTTTTAAAATATATTTGAGATGATTACATCCCAGCTAATGATTCAACTTTATTCCGCTTTAGTAAAGGAAGTAGTTCCTTTCATTTTATAAAGCTGAATTCATTTCCCCCCAAAAAAATTCCCTTTTGTGCATTGTACAAAGTTTGACGTGAATTGTGTCATGTTTATTATTCTCGTACAATTGTGATAGTATACAAGTAGCAATTTACAAAAAAGAGTGATTGCTAGAGTGCATTAATTATTTAAAATGTTCACCTACTATATCTCGACTGACTGCACGAATCCCCGTCAGGGTTACTATGAACTAAGCAAAAACAACAAACTATAGACTGCAGTTTTTTTCGTGTGAAGTTTGACAATCTTCACTCAAGTGTGACTCTACAGGAAATCCTGTACTTGAAGGGAATTTTCCAGTAAAAGAAAATTGGAAAAACTCTTTCAAGGACTGTGAGAGATAGAAAAGTATTGTTTTTGTTGAGTATTTGAATTAAACAAAGGTATTTCGGTAAATTGGGAAAGTTTTTAAATGCAGTAAAATCCGAGTGCAAAACAATACTAAACTTTTAGCTCACTTTTTACCGTGAACTATTTTGAGTTCACAGGGAGTGTTCACTGTATTTGTTATGTTTATATGAAGCTGTGAGTGATTCTAGTGAAGAGTTGAGTTTACCCAAGTGTGAAATCAACAAGAGGAAGAATCGACAGGGATAAGTAAAACCCTATATAATTTTCTCCCAATTCCCTAGTCATTTCCAAGAGGAGGAAAATCAGCTGCTATCTTATTCAAGATGACGAAGGATAGATTAGCTGCGTTGAAAGCGGTAAGGATTCTCTTAAATGAAAAAATATTTAATGTCTTTTTTTTCAATCAACTTTGCTATCACGCTTCTATCAATAAGTTCATCACAATTGTATCTATGACGTATGGAATCGAGTTAACTTTTTTTAAAGACTTTTATTGCCCCAATCGATTTCTACTTGAGAGGATGATTTCCTCTTGAAAACAAAAAAACACTCTAGACAGGAAATCAATACATCAACAATAATTCACTATTTCCAAACTTAGATATGCCCACTAATCCGGAACAAAATGGATAAAGTATGACAACATTCTGGTTCATTGGAAGAAAAAAACAATAGCCTTATTGCTAGTTACACTTTTTCCAAATGCAATAAAACTCCCCAACCCTTTCAAATTCCTTGGTTGTATTCACAACCAGGAACACCAAACAACAGGTAGCAAATGAAAAGGAGGAAATCTCCAGGAAGAAATAGGTGGAGTACAAACCGACATTAATTCCACTCCGTGTCCGCTCCCTCTGCTCTTTCCGTAATATCCTTTTACCTACACACTAGACTGGACCACACATATCCAGCTATTTCCACTGGTTTCTCTAGCCATATATATTTATATAAAATACAAGTTTGAGGCTCAAACTCCTTCAAGGACTATATCTCTTCTTTCTCATATATCTTCCCAGTTTAGGGTTACAGCTTTATAGAGAAATTTCCTCTTTCATATTCTTTCCAGATGGAAGGCGCAAGCAGTGGGAAAATAATTCACATTTTTTCCCTTCTCTCTCGTTTGTACGAAACCGTGGAAGTGGGGAATAATGTTGGCATGCAAGTCTTGGGCTAGGTTAGATTATGAGATGAGATATGAAAATGGAAATACACACCATTACATATTCCGACAACCTTTTTTCTTCTCGTCTTCCCTTCCTATCATTGGAAAGGGCTAAAAAAGAGAAAGCAATAAGCAACCACATTTACAACCGTTGCGAGTAAAACCATCCTATGTAATGTGGCTTCGTGTTCGCATAAAGGATTATGTAATATTGTTGTTATGTTTGAAGCGCTCTTGTGCCGCATTTGCTTTCTCATTCATGGTGTGAAGGTAAACTCCAATATCATTATGATTTTCTACAATGATATCCAACCATATAGCCACCTTAAGTTGTATTATTACACTTGAGGGAATGGGATTGGCAAAGGTTGGGCAACTTCTCAGATACCTAAGACCCATTATTGAGGATTAGGATTTATAATATAAACCTCTAGACTCTACTTTCATTTCACGCTCTTTCAAAGCCAACAAGACTAGTTGAGAGTTTTGTGTGACTCTGCATTTGTCAAATGTGTAATATCCATGGAAAATAGGGATATGCAGATATTCCTTTTTTCATGCTAGGGAAGAAAAAAACTGTTGAAACTTTTCTGCCTGTTGCCAACCTCCCAAAGGTCCGACTACCATCTCATTAGTTTTCTTTTACTTTGTGTGCTCTGGGCACATGCCAAGTTTTCCTTGTTACAAATGCATAGAGATTTTCTCTGCATTAAACTATCATTTTCTTCTAACCAGTTGCTTTCTTTGGAAAAAAAGGGATGGGTATATTCATATATTATGAAATGTGGAAGATGGCAACTTAGACGGGTAAAAGGGGAAAGGGTATTTGTAGAGTTTTTCGCATGCATTTTTTTAGGGAAAGTGAAAGAGGATGTGTTGAAAAAGGAGAATTTATGAGGAAGCCATTTTCTCCAGTTTTTCTTTGAGAATATAACTTTCTAGCATGTCTAAAAGATTCTTGGTAGTTTTTTTCTTCTTCTTCTCTCTCTCTCTCTCTCTCTTTCTTTTATGAAAAGATGATATAGAGTTGTACACGTTTTTATAAACATTCCCGGCGAAATTACGTTCACAAAGTGGGATCATATATCAAGAGAAAGAAAACTGGATGTAAAAGAGGGGACAGAGAAGGATAACAGTTTTCTATGTGGAGGCAATCTTTCAGCTTAAATTCTCGCTGGCAGCTTTTCCCCCTTTTCAATATTGAATGTGAGTTTAATTCCAAAAATCTTTTCCACTTCGTAACTCCTCTTTTGTGAGAATACATAGGAATGGGAAGAAGGCAAGGAATGAGAGTTGGTGGGAAATGGGATAAGAAGATAGTTTTTAACAAGTAGTATTCTCATATTTTCATTAAAAATCGGTTTCTTCGGATTAACTTTGGCTGGGAAATGACATGAGGTAAATCATATCTATATTTTCGCAAATACAATAAATATCATGAAACCCTAAAAAAGGGATAATACGTGTATATAAGCCGTCTAAAACATATCCACATAGGTGGAAGGTCTTCAATTCCCAAATGTAATATAGGTGGAATCTTGTTTTCACAATTTTCAAGGATATGATATCACGACAGAAAGGAAAATTGGAAGCAAGTTCGAATGGAATCTTTTCCAATATGAATGTAAATTCGAGGACGGACATCTAACAAAAGTTGAATTCCGTCAGCCATACCTTTTTATAGACATTTCGTCGAAAATTTCGTCGAATAGCTAGACTCAAAACAAGAAAAACAAAAGTGAACGTTCATCTGTCTTGTCTTGCAAGTGGCATCTGTATTATGAGGAAATATGATGAATGGCAAACGGGTTAAATGATGAGTCGTTTTTTCTGCCCACAATGAAACACACTGTTTGCACAATTGGGTTTCGCTATCCAATTTTAGGATATGATTGTATAAAGTACGCTTTGAATGTTGTTACCGTGTCTATAGTCCTCTACCAAAAGACATTTTATTGTCAAGATCAAAGTCAGCTTTTTCCACTGGAATTGAATTTGCCGAAAGGGGAAACTATACTAGATTATTTATATGCTATTTATGCTAGAATCAGGAAGGAAGTATTATGTGTTGTTGAAAATTCACAAAATGTTAATGAAACATGAACCTTCAAGCATGTCACTTGTCAGACTGACGTCACTCTCGTATATAAATTCTAGGTCAGTGGAAGCAAAGAGCAAATATTTTCTTAAGGCTTTTAATAGATATTTGGAAGAGGAAGGAGCAAAAACGAGGAAATTAAAAACTCATGGGTGGTGGAAATTACCATTGAAATGAGTCCATTACAAGCAGTCACTTCCAGACATAAAAATTTTAACATGGGAATCAAAACCTTGAGAAAAAAGTTTTTCCCTTCCTGTGAGCTATAAAATCAATAAGGTTCTCATAATTAGTATACTTTTGTAAGGGAAGTGTACCAGAACGTGTTGACAAAACGGTGTCATTTATATTCCAGGAAAAATTATACTTTCCAAAATTCCACCTGAATATTTGAACACTTGTCTTAAACAAAGCTTTATAAAGAGAGAGAAAAGTTTTTCATTTAAAATTGGCCTATAATGGAGAGAAGCTCAGCTAAGAGAGAAAAGAACAAAGTTTTGGGGGGAAAACGAGAAAAAGTTTTCTCTGCAAAGTTTATAATGTAGATAGACTTAAAGCCGTGCGGTGGAATAAATATATGTTCTTTTATCCATTTTTTTATGCTTTTTACATAATCCACCCAATATCCTGCCAACCATGCAATAATTATTTCCATTTTCATTTCCCATTTTCTAAAAGTTTGAACCGGTTGTTTCGTCTTTTTTGTCATAACCGCAATTTCATAACAGCGAATGATTTGTCCTTTAATCAAGGAAACGATGAACAAAGTATTTTCTCTTGATTGTTTTCCTTCCTCCTTTGGGGAAATAAAAGACGTGGAATGAGTGAAATCCAGTATTCAAAGCCTTAATTGCTTCAAAATGCCTACTTGGCCATCAAAGGGAAATAATTTCAAGGATATTCCCCGGATTACAATTTTCTCTGGAAGTGACACACATGATGATTGTCTTAAATAGGTTTATAGTTTTTTTAAAAAAAAGAAGAAATGTACATATATAAAAATATCACAATCTCCGTTCGCCTTTTTTTGACACATGTACCCATCCTTGGATGAATCAAGGATTGAAAGGGATTTGTTATTTCCGCTTGAAAAGGAATAAAGATTGGGAGAGTAGATGAAAACGTATTATTTCCAGAGGTGCACAATCTCCTTTTTATTCTTCGTTGCCATCCTCATCAGAAAAAAATCCCCGTCAAATTGCATAAGAAAGTTGGGAAGAAAAATGCAGAGAAATCCTTTTGAATCCCAATCGTTCCAACTTTCTTTTTTTATATCACGAGTCATGTTCACATCCACTCACTCTCACCACCAGAATGACAAGTGAAACTGGAAGTCTTAAAAAAGGCTATTAAAGTATTATACTGGTGGGACGGGATGGGAAAAGATGAAACAAAACGAGAGAGTCATCATTCTCCAGAAATGGATTCTTAGCAGAAACTAGAGGACTAGATGTTATAAAGAGAAAAAGAAACAACACTTTTTTTCTTCCACCTCCTCTTCTTCTGATTTTTGCTTCTCTATTGATTTTCCCCTTTCGACGTATTTCCACACGTAGGATTTCGTCATGCATGGGTGAATGCGCTTGTGTGATAATAATTGCTGTTTTTTTGTCTACATCCTACTCCCAAGTTATTTTTGAGAGGTTGAATAAATAATTTTTTTTCTTGGCTCTAACCAAGAGAAGTTGGCTAGAGGAGTAATTAATTATTGATGGGTTTTATATCTGATTTCAGGCGCAAAGCGATGATGACGATGTTGGGCCGGACGACGTCGCCGTCACGGTGGAGAGCAGGGATGGCTTTATGGAGGAGTTTTTCGCTGAGGTGATGTGTATATCAGTTTTTCATGGAGGATATATAAAATCCTATATTTTTTGTTATTTTAAGCCCCAAGTTAAAATAAACTAGATTAGAGTTTGGTCTGCGCTCATTACCAGGGAGGAATTTGTAGAGACATTTGTGGTGCTTTTGATTTTATTCCAGTGTACATTAGCATTCATTCCTGACGTTAATCTAGACCAGAAAGTAGAGTAGGAGTGAATGAAGTTAATAAAAAATCCAAAGAGTCTCTATAGAGGAGACACATGATAGGAATCTGATGTGGTGACGATGCATGACAATACGTATTGTATGCTTAATGTTCCTTGTGTGTTTTTGGTTCTAGGTGGAGGAAATTCGGGAAATGATCGATAAGATCCAGAGTAATGTGGAGGAAGTAAAGAAAAAACACAGTGCCATCTTATCCGCACCGACAACGGATGAAAGTAAGTTGGAAAGTATAAGCTGCCTCTCTCTGAGTCATTATAGAGATAATGAGTATTGAGCTTGGTGGTCTCATAAATTTCCCATTTATTGACACTAACCGTCATCGGGCATGACGGTGACGTAATTAGCTCCACACATGTGGCTCAAGTTTATTCATTTTAAAAGGAGTGTGTGTGTGTGTGTGTGAGAGAGAGAGGAGAAAAAATGTAATCTCATTTTCTGGTCGTTCCAGAAATGAAACAAGAACTGGAAGATCTGATGGCGGGAATAAAAAAGACAGCGAACCAAGTGCGGTCGAAATTAAAAGGTAGGATGAGGAGAATGATTATGCTTTTTTACGAGGAAATGTATGACATCAAATGTGTAAAAAAAAGAAGGATTTCTGTTTCAACGTCATGGTTCTATTTTGTTCCCAGTAATTGAGCAGAATATAGAGCAAGAAGAGCATACAAATAAATCATCGGCAGATCTCAGGATAAGGAAAACGCAGCATTCAACGCTATCGAGAAAGTTTGTCGAGGTGATGACGGAATACAACAGGACTCAAACGGATTACAGAGAGCGGTGCAAAGGGAGAATACAACGGCAACTTGAAATTAGTATGTTAATATCCACTTTCACCTTGTGACATTTGAAAAGAATTAGAATTCACTTGTTCTCTTGAATATCCTCTCCAGCTGGAAGAACCACAACGGATGAGGAACTAGAGGAAATGATTGAGCAAGGGAATCCTGCCGTGTTCACGCAAGGAGTGAGTTTCATTATTTTTTTTTCAATTTTTTTGCAAGGTTTTAGGTTTTACATTGACGGCTCCATTCCACGTGGGAAATTATTTCTAATTTAAAGAATGAAATCAAAGCTGAAAAAAGGAAGGGAAAGGCTTTTCATAATTAAAATCATACACAATCCTTTTCATACCTTTGCATCACACAAAATTATAATTCTGACAGTGAGCACTTCCACTTTAGAATTGAAACACACAACTCTTACCTTGCAAGGGATGAAGACACACATGTATAATTAAACAATCCTGGTAGTCCTTGAACATTCACTTTCTCCAGTTTGTAGCCAGCTGTGATCTAAAGGGGAGTTGAGGAGGAGCCCCCGGTGACAAGGCTACTTAGCAAGAGTTGCTATTAAACAGCATAACAATATTTGTATGTGAGACCTTCCTCCCATTTCATTTTTTTAAGTAAATTTGAACCGAAGCTCCAGAGAGAAATCCTTTTTCCCACAGAGGAATACATGGATATATACACACGCATAAAATTAGAATACGGTTGGTCGGCAAAGGTTGCTCTAGGCTCAACGCCGGATTAGTATTCCATGATGAAAAAGGCTGTAATTTTTTCTACCGTAAGGATCTGCCTATCTCAAGGGAGGAAGGCGATTTACAGGGAAAAAATCATTCATCCTTGAAGCTAGTAATAACCCTCAATTCAAGTAGGATCTCATCTCCGATGAAAACAAAAGGGGTTTCTTGGAAGAAACTGAGAAAATATTACACTTTCCAATTTATCCTCTCCTTTTTTAAAACTTGGATAAGATGTTCTGAAAAGGGAAAAAAACTCAGGTTTTTGGTGAGGGGAGATACATTACAAAAAAGCACAATTAACAATTCATCATGTCTTTCAGATAATTATGGAAACCCAACAAGCCCGTCAAACCTTGGCAGACATTGAAGCCCGACATGCAGACATCATTAAGCTAGAAAACTCCATTCGGGAGCTTCACGATATGTTCATGGATATGGCCATGTTGGTAGAAAGTCAGGTAAGAAAAGAGAAGAAAAAAAATTAAACCATGAGTAGATTTTTATTGACAGGGTTTTACGTGGATTGGGTATTTAGCACTTATTTTCGATTTCAATTTTACTCAGAAAAAAAATGTTGGTAAAAAGAAATACTTTACGAGATTGAAATAAAAGGCTAAATATAGTTGTATTTTTTTCTAATGGAGGGAAATGTCCAATTTTCGTTTTGCCACAGGGTGAAATGATTGACCGGATTGAGTATCACGTCGAGCATGCCGTGGATTATGTCCAGACAGCAACCCAAGATACGAAAAAAGCCCTCAAATATCAAAGTAAAGCGAGACGGGTAAGGAAAAGCTTCTTATTTTGGTCTACTTTTTTCCTCTTTCTAGAGTCATCAGGAAATTAATCATGATGATCCATTGCCTATTGACTTTGGGGTTCGCTATTAAATGTAGCATATAAGCTGTTTCGTCTAACATGTCCACGATCACTTTCGTCCTATAAGTAAATATTCTCGATGTATGGAGCGTGCATTTTTCGTGTCATGTCCTTCATTATAAATACTTTCTCTCTTTTGGGGGCGAAGCAAGTCAGCTGGGAAAGTAGGGGAAACGTGTACATTGGTGATGCGGGCTTTTTTGCTAAAAAAAATTCTCTTTCTCTCTCTCTCTCTCTCTCTCTCTCTCTCTCTCTCTCTCTCTCTCTCTCTCTCTCTCTCTCTCTCTCTGTGTGTGTGTCTCTCTCCCACATAAATTTACTTTTTCCATGTGTATTCCTTAGTAATGAGGCTTTATTTTCGCTAATGCATTTCCCAAAAATGAACCTGCTTTTTTTACTCTACAAACATATATTTATCTATGATGTATGTTTTTCGTAAGGATCATGTCCTTACCATATTACACTCTTCTATTCCTCTCTATACTTTTCGCATTTTACAAATAACTGGGGAACATCTCTCATTTGACGTTATACTCAATATACCAGAGAAAAAGCTGGTAATGAGGCTTTACCGTTTTTGGTCACTCATGTTTACCACCAAAATCATCTATCCCAACTTTTCTATATCTACTGGCATACATAAAACTCCACACGAGGGAAATAGGGTGTGATGCGTGTAAACATAGTTTCCTCCTCTTTTTTCCCCGTTGAGGTTTTTTTAGCCAAATAAATATTCTCCCTAAATATTTGCCCAAGTGTATTATCAGAGATTTTTGGCAATTATATAGAATCTCTTTTAAGCCCTTGGAACAACCTATCTTTATATGTCGTGTCCTCCATCATCATTACTTTTACTGGATTGCTTACTCCTTTCATAATGCAAAATGCTTTCGCTTTCCATTTAAAGATGGTAAATTTTTATAAGACATTTTTGTAAAATATATGGGTTCACACACATAGAGAAATATTTTTTTAAACGAACATCTTCTATTCAGCTTGTGTACTCAAGTATGCGGGTATTTTATAAGGATGTTTTCCCCTTCATTTTGAGGGTACACATATCACTAAAATATTTTCTACTTGGGAGACTTGTATTTAGTCTCTTTTTTTCTCAGCCTGGCTCTGACTACTTTGAGTCACGAGTTTGTTCACTCATGTAAAGCTAATATATGGGACATTAGCATTTTAGCCCTGGTTGTTATAAACCTCTTCAATCCGTGTCTTCCACTATGTGCAAGTCAACACTGAGAAAGGGTGACTGGAGTAATCTACAATATTGATTCTGTCCATGTGTGTATGTGTATATAACTACATATATAAATGCCTGTGTCCATGTGTAGATTCAGATATGAGAGAGTTGTACTCTGAAAAAAAAAATGTTTCTTTACTCTTGTATATATATATATATTGACACACGTGATATATCCACCGGCCAATAGGAACCCTGTGACTATTCACATATTGTAATGGGCTCAACCCTGGAGAAAGAAAAGTCTGCTTTTTTTACTTCCTCCTTTTTCCACATGAATGATAGCTCAAACGAAATGTTTATTTGATGGAACCCCTTGATGGCTGAGGATCCATAGATGCAGAAGGAATGAATAAGTGACAACGTTACATTACGGTGACCAATGAGACTCAGGAAGTATATGCTAAAAAGATAGAGAGAGAGAGAGAGAGAGAGAGAGAGAGAGAGAAAGAGAAAGGACTCAACGACTTTCTTCTCTCTCGGTATATTCCAAAGTCCAGCTAGTCAGGCTCGTTTCCACTTGATAAAACGGCTAATACGCTAGGATGTTCATTTCTGGTGGCGGCGGTTCTCAAAAACCTTATCAACCTATTAGATTACGGTCACATTCCTCACTTGGATAAATCTTATAAAAGACTTTATGGAATGTGGAAAGCCGACCTGGAGTAAATACTGCATGTAACCGTAAGGATACATCCGTTGTAAGTTTTTTTCCTTTTCGTTTATTTTTTTTCCTCTGAAAAAAAAATTCCATAGAAGACTCATCACTTCTTTTTCTCTCCAGCTTTCACATTTTCTCCCTCTTTCAATATAAAAGGAGTGAAGATACTTTTGAAGAGAATGTTTATGAGATGGTTGGATATAAAGATGATGAGCACTGTTGCGTGTTCCATGCCTCTATACTTTTTGGTTTCGCTCAGAATTACATAACTTTCTTGGAGAAAATAGAAAGCTGGTTTTTAGGTTGAGATGCATTTCCCTCATGTAGGTGAAGGTTTGGTGAAGGTTCTCTTATAAAAAAACAAAGGGAGACTATGCGACTCTTCTTTTTCGATGATGATGGTGTGGCGGTGATGATGATGACGGCACACTTTCCATGGGTTTCTATTCAGAAGAAAATCATGCGAGGATAGGTTGCCCTCTTTTTTTGAAATGTGTATACGACTCTCTATCTTTTCCCCGTTTTTATCTAGACAATACCATGGATCCATGGTGGCTAAAGTGTGGTGGTATTGGAACTACTATATTTTCACAAGAGCGAGAGGTGGTAAATCGTGATGTGATGATAATGATGATGGTATTGGAAGAATAGTCGTAGATTTGATTTACTCTCTGGCCATGTCTACATTCAGAATGTGAATGTGTATTCCAGGGAGTCAGATGGATTTAGCGTTTTCACTTGTACTCATGGAATAAATCAGGTATTCATATTGTGTTTATATTGAAGAGAAAGTGTTTTTTTATCCAACCACAACTTTCCTCTTCTGGATACATCCCTGTACATTTTTTTATGATGAGGTATATTTTTATAACACCATGTGAATAAAGCGAGCAAAATTTTCAGGAGAAAGTAATAGGAAGGGAAATGGGAGAGAGGGTAATGTACTTGTTATTATATTTGTAACGAGAAGAAAATATGTACACATCAAGTCATGGTTCCAGGGAAATGGAAAGACGTGATTGGATTGGACTGACATGGAAGACTTTTTTCTTTATCAGATAGTCGTCTGCCGTTGAGTATTTTGAAATTTATGTATGGAGGATAAAAACATGAAAAAAAAACCAGTACAAGGGTGATTTGAAGTGTCATGTGAAAGGCTTTTTCAACATTTATTTTTTCAAGAATGATGGCAACCGTATAGACATTAATGTATTTTGAAGGTGACTTTTAAAAAGCTGGAAAAATAAGTGGTTGTTTTATACTCTAGGGTTTTTAGGTTAAAGGAATATTCTTGTAGGGAAACTATTTATAAGACTTTATAAACTGTTTTTACCATGTTTTCCAATCAGTTTACTCGTATCTGATTCATTACTAAGGGTAACATAGACTTGCCAGTGGTTAAAATTGAATTGGTAATTTTAGCCTTGGAAAATAACTCAATTGAAAGGAGCTAGGTTGGTTGATGGATGAAGGGAAATTGTGTGAAAATGGTGTATTTTATCAAGGGTTGCTTCCGTTGGAAAATTTGCTCTCATTTTCCTTCCCCTATTAGCCTGGAAATTTGATTAGTTGTGAATTTCCATTTTAGCAGGATGTCCTCTCAATCTCTCGTATGCGTTGTGCAACACCAAAACTCTGTGTGTGTGTGCATAAAAGCTAATACTTTTCCTAAATCAGGGAAACACCATAGAACTCTAGACTCCCACTCTTCCATACTTTCTAGTCTTCTCTCTTCACGATAGAAAAAAAATGATTCAAGTGGATTTAGTCAAACATGAGTATGAAAGATCCTCTTAAGAGGACTTCCGTTCCGGTGAAGCCATACAAAGACGAGAAAAGCCGGGAGACTAATGCCCTCAGCGGGGAAAAATATGAAGGGAAAATAATTCTCGTCAAAAAAGATTTCCACCATTTCCCCAAATCCTGTCGTGTGTGTAAAGCATTTTATTCTCTTGGAAACCAGGGAAGTGACTGTCGACCACCGAAAATATTGGGGTGATGTGGCCGTCCGAAATGATTATTTTCAATGAGAAATACATACATGTGTATGTTTTATTTTGACATTGGTATCACATCATACGGTGTGGAGTCGTTCGGCTAAAACATTGTGGATTCTTCCCTTTACCGCTCTGCTTCCACTGATGATGATGACGATGAATGAATGAAATTTGCATAATAAAATTTCCGCACAATTTCCATTGTTTATGAAAACGGGAAAAACTCACCGAGTGAGGAAGCTTCCCTTGTGGGATTCTCTAAAGAGGGTAGATATATAGGGTACTCTCAGCATCGTGTGTGTTCCATTCCAAGGGAAATTTCAATACGCCATTTATTTCTCCCAACCGCATTTATCCACTCCTCTTGTGTAGATTGACTAGATGAGGATTTCATTCTGTCGATGAGTAGTCCTTTTTGGAAAAGTGTGAAGCGAGAGAGCCAGCGATAATGATGTGATGTGGTGAGCGAGGTCGTATTCTCATGGAGAACTGGAAGTAAGCTTGAGGTGTGAGAAAAGTAAGTGTATAAAAACCTGGAAATAGTATTGTTTGTAGGGAAACCATCACCAGTGGGATATACTTGTAAGTTGTTGATGACTCCGGTGATGATGGTAATGATGTGCAGAAAGGGAAATGGGGGAAGCTCTTCCTTCTGAAAATAAAAATTCTACAGTAGAGACTCCACTGTGAAAATTCAACTTCGAGAGTTGCTTTCTCTCTCTCTCTCTCTCTCTTCCTCTCTCACTCTCTTCAATACACAAACATTTGAGTTTTCTCTCTTGGCAAAATAATCGAAACTATGAGATTATGTGTGGCTGTTAATAATGAGAGTGAAAAAGGGAATCATGCCTTCTGTTTATTTAACTTTCACCACAACTTTCCCCAAAGAGGAAAACTGTATAAAAGATGCATCACTGGAAACATTCCCCTTTTCCCTGACTACACGTACAAAAGTACAGACATCTCTCTCACAGAGTGAAAAGGCAAAGAGAGCATAAGGGACTACATTGATTTTCCCTTGGAAAATTTTCACCACTGCAGTTTCAACTTTTGAACTGTGGAAATGTATGCGGTTCGACATTTGAGTAGATAGTCAAGCTCTCCCCAAAGTGACTGATTAGCAAGACGAAGATGAAACATCACAACAGACCTCGTTTCCTCCCTTTCCTCTCTGGCTAAATTTATCAAAAAGGAATATATTCCTTCGTCATTTTCAAAACAGAATCCCACCACCCTTGACTTGTTAGACTTTTCTAGAAATCTATTAGAAAGTAGGATTTTCATTAGATTACTAGGAAACATGCTCACCACCCCTTATTTCCTGACTGGAGATGGTATAAATTCTTCATGAATATGGAACACCTTGATATCTAATGGATCCCACTCCTCAACTACTTTGTATACTCAAACAAGAGTAATTTTCAAAGGGACAGAATTGATTCGATGGTTTTTCTTTGGAATTTTTTTGTCACTCGTCTTCCCTCACTCTTTGAATGATATGTACAAACATGAGTTTAGCCTATCACTTCAAATATTTGAATGTACAGAATTTTTCAGAATCCTTCTCCCAACAATTTTCACTTGAGGGATTTCCTTCCCTCGTTTAGTATTCAGGAAACACTCCCTCATTGTTTTTCACCGAGGAAGATATTCACAAGAAAAAAAGAAGAGCATTCCTCTCTCCTTTCTGGAAGGTTCATGTAATTTCTAGAATTACAAACAACTCCTCCTTATTCATAACATTCCTGGACTCCTCTACCAAGGATCTACTTTTACTCTAGTGTGAAAATGAAGTCATTAAGATGCAAAAGGAGAATTCTCTGGTCCATGAAACCTAGAAATTACTTTCGTTATCCGGAGAAAACCCTTGAAATGACAGCTACATTAGAAATCTATAAGAATGCACACACATATGAAGCTCAACTCTCATAAGTGTTGAGTGAGTAGGGAAGCTAAAAAATGTAGGTAGGTAGAATCTCCTCCTCGTTGAGTCAGGAATTGTTCCAGAGACCAAGAGAGAAAATGAGGAAGGAGTGAAATTGAAACGGATTTTGAGTTAAGAGCCATAGCCGGAATTCGAGAGACGAAAGGAATGAATCTGATTCTCAAGTTACGGCTCCTCTCGTGATGAACAAGGGTGGAGGAAAATATCTACTACAGCTTTACTCATTTCGAGTTCTTCCCCATTTTCCTCAACAGGAGCAAGTACAAAAGATGGTCTGGTTTAGTCGATCATTTTCCAAGTGCTGGAAATTCTCGCAAAATTATGCTGACATCAGGATGTGATCTTATAGCATATATATATATGAGAGTGTTTTATATACATATAAATTCGAAAGATGTGGAGGGTGGAGATGTGTTTTCTGAACAATATCTTTAGTCGATGAATTTCCTTTCTTTTACACGAGCTTTGAAATGAGCCAGAAAAAGGGATCAATGTTGTGCATGCTTGTAGACCAAAATGTGCATTTGTGTATACTGGGGATATAGAGAGTGATGGATTTATTTTGCAAAAAGGATTCCCTATTCTCTCTCTCTCTAGTATTTTCAAGGAGGAAAGAGTGAATTGGAAGAATTGCTTAATTCGCAAATATTCCAGTCGATTGAATAATGACTTGAGGGGATGCGTCTCACGACAAGCTTTTCTCTTCAATGTATTCATTCTTTATCCCTGAATCTGGATCTTTTGTGTGGAAAGAAATCTTTTACTTTTACAAGTTTTATACCCTTGTCTTTCTCAAGTGGAGCATGACTAGCAAATAAAATCAGTTAGAAACACCAACTCCCTGTGAGTTTCTCTCGCAGAAGAAAAATCCTCAATCAAAAATTTGCAAATGAGGATAATTAAAAGAGTACAAAACTGCCTCTTGCGTTTTTTCCCTTTGTCCTTTTTCGCCAAACTTTTTTTCCCGTATTACTCTTTTTGATGCAATCAACAAAAATAAATGCTCTAATGGAGTAAGGATTTCTAAAAAAAAAAGTTTTCTTGTCAACTCCTAATTTTCCCCCTTTGTTTCAAATGACTAAACACATTAGAAATCAAATAAAGCGAGCCACTTTTCTGTTGTTTCATTCCCGTCTTTCTCCTCCTCTCCGTCTTCCCTTCATTTGCCGTTGATTAATCAGCAAACGAGAAGGTTTTTTTTTCTTTTGGGAAACTACAAACAGGAAAAGTGTGGTGAGGATGGGGAATTGGAGTGAAAAGTGGAAAAAGTCTTTATATTCTTTTCTCCTTGTCTCATTCTCTGTTGCACACCTACACCTACAAGCCTCAAGCATTTGGAAAGAAATAAAAAAAGAAGTATGGAGAAAAATCAAAGAATGCAGGTCGTGTCTGGATCCAGTTTGCTTTCTCTTGTTTTCTTACCAAATCAAAAGTTTGTGAAGCTTGGGAAAAGACAAAGAAGGGAAAGCATATAGGATGTTTACTTCCTTCTCAAATTGTAGAGGGTACTTGGGTGAGCTGAGTAGTGAAAAAAGAGTATTTGTACAACGGGCCTAGACACTCATGCACAATTCTCGATATACCTATGACAACAAGGAAGAAGAGCGTTATGGACAAGTTCAACAAACAAGAATGCTATCACTCTTTGTTGTCTCCCTCAATATACGCGACGAAGCGGGACAATGAAGCCAATCTAATGTTTTGGTGATGATGAAAGCGCACCCGAGTAAAGTACAAAAGGGTGACTTTTAATGTAAGTGGACCATGTATATATGGTCTGGGGAAGAGAAAAAAGAAAAATTACCAAGCTAGCAAACAGTTTCAAGGGAAAAGGGGAGCGAGAGAAAAAACTATCCAAGTGGAAGAAAGGGAATGAGGAAAAGTGAAAGAAAATTATGGAGCTCCTTTAAACATTTTATTTGATAGGAAACATACTTGAGACGAAGGAGAAAAAATAACTAGAATCAAATTGAGTTTTTTTGAACGGTACTCATGGTTGACATTTGAACAATAAAAAGTCTATTCTAGAATCTAATATAAAAATAACTAGAATCAATTTCTTTACAAGGACCATTTTGAAAAATAATATTTGGAAAGGAGAGAATTGATTCCGTGGATGTTTGTATTTTCCAAGAAAATAAAACTCGAGAATACTCAAGTGTTTTTTTTTTTTGGAAAAGGATGAAAACGTGTGGGTACATTTGTAATAAGGTATTTTATCATATGCATTCAAGTACTTTATACGCGTTGGGGAAACATGAGTATTTCTCCTTTTGAAATAGGACCCTTGATCAGGGACGTTTTATTTTGTGGACAAAGGAAACTCTAAAGAATTATTTTTGAGGGTTTTCCATGGGAAATGATGAGAAGAAAAGGGGAGGTGAAAAACAAAAGAGAAATTAAGTCAAGTGTCTTTCATGAAACGGGCCGACGTGGCTGTGACAATTTTATTTATTTTTCTCTAAAGAGTTTCACCCTTTTTTCAAGGAATTTAATTGTTATGGGCAATAATGAGGATGAGTTTGTTTCAAATGAAAACTCTTGCTAATTTTCAAACTTTGACAAGAAAAGAATCCAGCAAGAATACAATCCTCGTGGAATAGGAGATTTTCTCTGTTGTATAAGCAAGATAAAAAAAGCAAAAGTTATTTTCTCTCTTATAAAAGAAAACCAGCTTTTATAACTCTTCCACCCGTGCAAACATCCAAGGTTAAGAGTTTCTCCATTTCCTCTGTTTTTCGTCCTTGATGAATTATGAAAGTTGAGAGAAAAAACAAACTTTTTTTTTCTCTCTCTCTCTCCCCGTATGAATAATATTTTCACCAAGATATATGTATATGTCTCTCTCCAGGAACTAGGATTGTATTACAAGTTGCAAATTTATTCATGTCATTTTTGGTGTTGCCTGTAAACACCCGTAAATTCTCGGCATGGAGGTCATAGCAAGTAGGGAAAAAAAGAAAAATTACTCTTGACATAATATATATTCCCATATGAATGAAGAATTATATGGAAATAGAGTGCATATGGCGGGTGCGCGGGTGCGGGTGTGGGCGCGTAACACAGAAAAAATATGTTCCGGTTGAAGACCGTAAAATCCTCTCTCCCTTTTTCAACTCCATTTTTCATTGTTAGCTCAAAATGAAAGGGCAGAGAAATGTTCATACCTTCATTTCATATTTCACAATGTTAACTATTGCGACGAAGTACGAGTGCGTACTCCTCGTATCATTTTTATTTTCAGCTCTTTTCCAAAAGCGTAAAGGGAAGATTTTAGTTTTCAGGTTTGAATAGGAAGAAAAAACTTTAGATGAGATTCAAGTATGCTTGTTTTTCTCGTGTCATTTTCATTCGTTAGTGAGAATTTTATGAATATGTAAACATCCTCATAAACGCAATCTTTTCTGTTGGAAGTGGAATAATAAAAAATGAAGAAACAAACTGTTAAGTAGTTTTTTTCCTCCGTTAGTGCTAACTGAGCTATACGAGTATATCCATTATGTTGAGAGTTTTCTCCATTTACTCACTTCCATTGAAAGGTTTCATTTAGGTAACCAAGCATGAGCTTGTTTATGAGGGTTGTAAAATATGGGGAACTTTGATTTTTTTAGTTTTTGCATACAGTAAAAGCAATATGTTGAAGGGCGCTGGGCGCTGGTGGCGTTTGCAAAGTGTTTTTTTATAGAAAAAAATGTACAACTTAGTTTCTCAACGTGAAGAATAAAAAAGTGACAAGAAGCTTTGTAAAACGTTCAACATTGTGTAGTTATGGGTTGTCCTTGTTTTTTTGGTGGTTGTGACACCACCTTATTTGTCAAGATGAGGATGACACTGATGCGTGCATCCTGTTATTAGTCAAGGGATACAATTACAGTGGTTTATGTCATGCATTTATACTGGTGGGACGTGACAAAGAGAAAGTTTTTTTTGCAAGTGAATCCACATATTATATAGTATAGGTATATATTATGTAGGCATTTCTTTGCTAGAATGCAATTTCCTTGTCATATAAGTAATCCAGGAAAATCCCAAGTTGTGCCTTTGTCGGAGCGACAGGTTGCGGGAAAATATTTTTTGGGAGTATGTAATGCATACAAATCAAGGGCTCGCCAAGCCCACCAACTGCTCCCCACTCTATTGACATTTTGACAGCAGGGATGTACATCATTCTTGGGAGATTTGCACAGCGGGGAAGAAAGCGTAGACGGTCTCTTTCGTGGTGGGGCATGAAGGATGATAATTTTAATTGAAATTAGGCAAACCACGAAAAATGTCAGTTAGAGAGTAATTAGTAAAATGTTTCAATTTCAAAGTAAATCTTTTCCACCAAAAAATAAAACAGGGCTATACCTAGTAAGGTTGAAGCATACGTTATTTGTTTCACTTTTCACCTTTAAATCCACAAAATACACAAAGCCAACAACCACACCAGGACTAATAGTCATAATAACACTTAAACCTCACCTCAGTTTGTTCACCTCTCACACCACATAGATTTCTTTCTAAAAATGTATCATATTACAAAAGGAAAAAAAACTTTGCGTGGAGAAATATGACTATTCCTTGTACATATTTTTCTCTGGAATTATATTCCAGTTAGAACAGCCCCTTTCTTGTTTCCTCTGTAGCTTTGAAAAAAGGTGCGCAGTTTGAATTTCATTTTTACCCAACTAAACCATTCAACCATGTAGCACCTTTGTAGATAAACCATGAGCTGAGTTGATAATGAAGAAAAAATAGAAGAATTCCTCTTTCACAACCATCACTTTCAACATGAACCCTCCCCACAAAGTAACTTTCTTTTTTTGCAACTCTCTCTCCCTCTCTCTCTCTTCTTTCTCTTGCATTCTAAAAACCCCTCAATCCTCTTCTTTTTCTCGTACACTTGCATACCACTATTCATTACGGAGAAGGACAATGAAATATTTTTTCTCTCATCCTCAACCACCACTTTCTCACAATATGTTATACACCCTAACACACTTTGTCACTGTTATTATAACTCGGTAAGTGTGGTGACGGTTGGTGGCAGCACATGTATGTATAAGGATGGCAACATTATTACTACTTTATTGTTGCCAAATGGGTATAATATACACCATATTATGTGAGAGAAAAACCGCCGTATGATTCTCCAAGGAGGAAAGAGTGAGTGAGAAAACTCATCCTGAAAGTTATGTAACCATAGGGGTAGCACTATTTACTCATTACCCTTTACTTTCTTTTTGACGTTCTAACGCTATATATACTTGGAACTTGGAGAAAGCCAGAGTTTTTGTATTAAACAGAGGCTCACGGTGAACGTGAGGATGTAGCCAAGACAAGAGAATAAAAGATGAGATGTTATTTTCCTCAGATGATATCGACGTGTTCGTGTCAGAATCATTTTCTTTCCTCTCCAGCTGGCTCCCTCATAGATTTTTATTTATGGGATGTGTATTCTAGTTTTACTACAGCTTGTCATTTGACACGCCAAATACTTAAGGAGTGTGTATAAGTGGATGAAATTAATTAAAAAGTTGGAAGCTTCCCTTTTTTTAGAAAAAGGGTTATAATCCAATTTTCTTATTTGTTTACACGTAGAAAAATATATTTCAAGAAGAACGATACCTTAATTAAGATATCCTACCTCTTTAAAAGTTGTCAGGGCTTCTTTTTTATAAATTAACTACTCTCAAAGGCAATATTTCCGGAGAAATAGTAAGTGTATATTTCTTGTCGTTATTATACCTAAGATTATCATTAGCCGAGTAGAAGGCACAAAAACTAAAGACTACACAAAGAGAGAGAGAGAGAGAGGTCCATATTTTGTCTAGTAATTTTGACCTGAGGTAGAAAGACTTCATAAAAAACCAAAAGCTTTTCAAACTTTTCCCAGTTTTGTAAACAAATTGCCATCTATTAAAAGAAAAAGCGGTCGTTTCAAATTAGCAAATATGTTTTCCAGAAGATGTAGAAATTGTAGGATAGGGCCAAAAGCGGCAAAAGGAATTTAGGCAAGTTATTTTTGCATGATTTTTTATAGCGACTCCAGCAGTGGGTCTTGTTATTTAGAAAGAGTTGTTGTAAATGAGTGTTTGAAAGCTATTTGTAGAGTTTGCCTCTTTAGCTGAATTTATCATGAGGCTCTCTCCGGAATTTTTTTTCGAGACCCCGCTTTTGAGGAAAGAAAGGAGAAAGAGCCAGAACTGTGTGGTTTTCCTTGTTGGTGTGAGAGTTTTGGAAAGAAGGCGCTGTTGTAGAAGAGTTATAAAAGGAATTAGGAAAAGTAAAGCTATATTGATTTAGTGGTGAAACAAAGTTGAGCTTTTCTTGTTTCCTTTTGCTATATCAGTCTTGCAAGTTTGAAAGTATTCCAGCTTGCAACAAATAATTTTGTGAGTTTTCTCTCTCAAAACAAGATTACAAAGGGAGTCGCGCCTCCTTAACTTGTCTGTTCGAGTTGAGTAAAAAGACGGCTTTTACTTATAACCCTATTCTTTGCGATAATGACAAGTTGATTCGGGAATACTTGTTGGATGGAGAAAAGAAGAAAGAGAAAGACTCCAGGGGAGGGGGAAAGAGTGAAATCTTGTCCAATGAATCCTTTTATGTTAAAAGGATATTGAGGGAAAGTCGGTGTTTCCGTTTTGCCAAAAGAAGAAGAAAATAGTCGCTATTCAAAAGAGAGAGAGAGAGAGAGAGACTTTTAATATAAAAAGAAATCTAGGATATAATATAGCGTGACTAAAAAGATTTACTTTTTTTTCATTTCTCGTAGAAACTTTATCGTAGGGAGATGTCGCTTGAAACAGTTTATATTTTGTCACTTTTTATCCCATTAAATGCTTAGGATTGGGCTATTTTTTTATAAGAAAAAAAGCAAGTAATCTTGAGCATGCTTATGCTTAGCTTGGCTTTTTTCAAGGTATTTTGCTAGTTTGATTAATTTTGCACATTTTTATTTATTCTCGTAGCAATTTATTTTACTAATCTTTTGTTGTTTTATGTATAGCCGTTACGATTTTATTTATTTATTTTTTCCAGAAAAAAATTCTCATAGGACTTTGCCTTGTCTTAGTCATCGTCCTTGTGACCATGGCTATTAGCGTTTATTTTGGCAGTGCTCTTACGTCTAGTAGCAAAAACAAGGAAGAAGTAAAAAATAGTACTGGTAAATAAAAATGACTGACAAAGATGAAAATTCTTTAGTGTTTCTTTCTCTGGAAGGAAAGCGTATGGGAGTTATCATACTATTTTTTAAACAATATAACATTTTACACTGTCGCAATTTTACTCCACCAGCTTTTTGTATTATACTTTACGCTTTGTAATAAACAGCTGTAATATTTGTATATGTATTTTTTCTTTTTCTTGTTTTTAGAAAAAAATAAATCTTCACAAAGTAGCTCTTGCATAGAATCCTCTGGTGGAATTTATTCTGCACTTTTATACTTTCATTCAAATTCCTTTAACATTCAACCTTCCTCATAGTTAACATAAAACTGCACTTTCCCTCTCCCCATAAAAGTATATTATGCTTTGCATGCTGGAAAAGTTTGAAATATTTCTCCAATTTGCACAAAAAACATGTCTAGAGTAACTACCCCCGCAAGGTAAAAAAGGATTTTCTCTATTTTTTCTCCTTTGTCACGGAATAATCTTCTTACATTCCACATACTTCCTCTCATCATCTTTCCTTTCGTCATTCCCAAAAGATTTTTTCTTCTTCTCAAGTCTGAATAATAAGAATGGAAAGAATTATATTTTTGAAAGTCTGACAAGGGCAGGAAAAAAGCAAAGGTTGGGAAGCATAAACCTTTGAGCTTATAGAGAACAAGAAATACAGAAAAGGAATGGGAGGCGGAGGAAAATTGAACCATCTTGTTTGAGACGTCTTCCTTATTCATTCTGATCTATCCCTGTCCAAAGTCTGCCTTTTCTTTGTCGTCATTCATTTTTACACATTTCTGAAATCCACAGACATATTTTTCCAAAAATACATTATACGAGGGAATTATCACTTGAAATTAGCTAATTTTCGACAATACGATGGCAAATGATTAGTAATGCTCCATCCGAATGTCAATCGAAAGAGAAAAAACGTCATTTTTCACTAACACTGATTTTCGTGCTTGTGAAATTATAATATTCCAAAAGGCTTCATACATGTTTGATTCAAAAGGATGTTCTGGGGCAACTGGTGACAGGAGATTCGACGTACTTTCATCATTATGAGGTTGAGTCTAACAGGCAGTAGAAGACGATGATTAGGGCGTAGTTCACAGCCATTCTCATGTATATCATTCTTCAGCCAATGGGTCTTGGCGCTTGTGGATAGATGGAATAAGTTTAGTTATCAAAAAATAAATAAGTAGGGGTATTGATGTAGAAAAATGATTGGAACTGTTGGCCCGCATTAAAATGAGAGCTCGTTAAAAATGGCCAATTTCAAGTGATAACACCCACGTTTATTTCTCCATTCTGCCACCCGTCATCCACCGAGACGCAGATGAATGGTAGATATGTATATATATATATGCATGCGTATGACGTGACAATATCGGCCAAGAAAGAGAGAAAACTAAAGCAACAAAAGGAAAACTCTAAAGGTGTATTGTGACCATAGCATATTATCTAATTCCCAGTTTTTTTTGCTTCCTCCTAAAAAATCATTTCTAGCGTAAAGCACAATATCAGCCTCCCCTCATCATTATCATTTTCTCGGATAAGATGGGCAAAAATAGGCAAACTCGTATTGCAAGATGAAATGAGTATCGTCTCACCATCATATTCTATTTCTTTCTCTAGTCACGTGTGGCCACTGTTGTGCAAAGAAATATATAAAAGTTGAGCTCCGGACAAGAGACAAGATCCGTGGGAGAGTGGAAAGTTAACTATGGAGAATAGGAGCCTTGTGATCTTTTAATGTTTCTTGATAGCCGCGGCTATTGGAGCAGTGTCTCCAACGGATGGTGAAATATATACATATATAAATATATAAAGAAGTGTGGGACCATCATTCAATGGTGGGATTGAAATTGGAACAATTTACCCCACTTGTGTGTCCCCTTTACAACTTCCGCGACTCCCTTCCCTTTTATCATTCCAGTTCCCAGTAGCAGCAGCAGTGACAGAGGTCTCAATCATTTGCTCCTTTTTTACTTCTTGTCGCTATCCACCCCATTCAAATAGATATATGCGAAAATGTCTTTCTACGTGATGCCGTCAGTGTCCTCTTGGAAAAAAAGGATGGGGAATATGGCACTTGTGCTCGTATTTTTTTATCCAGTTGCCAGCCTTCGTTCCACTTGGGATAGAGGATGGGCACAAGTATCCCAATAAAAAAGAAAGTAGTTGAGCTAGATGAGATGGTGAGGGGTGATGGTGCATTGTGAGTGATATTGTATTTATATGCATGTGTTTTGCATCATCATCTTCTACTCAAGTGAGTGGTTCACTGAAGACATTCAATTTGTCTCTGGGTATGTGCCACTTTGACTATTTATGTTTTCAAAAGAGAGTCATCCAAAGTGGTTCAAATGCTCCCGCAGTTTTTGCTTTACCTTTTCCGGTATTTATGTTTGTCTTGAACTTTTTTTCAACCTTTTTGCATTTTGAGGGTTTTTGAGTTCCTTTTTATCAATGACAAAGTAAAATAAAAACTACAATGTTAGCGAAAACATGATGGTTTCGTCTTCAATAGAGGAAATTTTACTGATGAGAAATGGTTTTTACAAGATTCTCCCATTTTCCGCGTAAACTAGATCTGTACAAAGTACACACGTTTCCCACATGGAAAGACGAGCTCAGGTTTATTTTCCTTTACAAGCTTACCACACAACTTCTTTTTCCTTGATGCAGTTGACCCAGATGGATGGATTTGATTCAATTCGATCCGTTTTCCGACTGTGATGGCTTCTTTATTCTTTCTTTCTTTAACTTGCTCTCTTTCACTTGTCAACTCACACCCTTACTCAAAAAAAATAACTTACTTTTTTATTTTCCCTTTTTACTTTTAACGTTACACTTTTCTCCTCTATAAAACATATATCAACTTCCTTTCCTCCTATTTACATACATATCTTTCCCCTCCACATATATGACATGATATGAAGCTTTATAAAAAACACACAAGGACAAAACACATACGCCAAAAATATCCTCTCCTTTTCTCCCCTATATTTTTCCCAATATATCAACTCGTCAGAGAAACTGCTTTTGTCGTAAAAAGCCTATTCTTCTCTTACTTTTTCTTCATGTTCTTCTCCTCTTCTCCCACCAACATTCTTCTTTTTCCCCAGGAGCAAAAAAGGAAGAAGAGAAAACTCCCTCGTGTCCTTCTCTCCCATATAGAGCACAGCTGCTACAGAGCATTGACAATCAGCTGAAAAGTTGCCTTATAAGGATATGACGACGATGATGCTGGTTGCTTGTATAGAAAAGGTATTCATTCAGATACCAACTCCTTTACAGCTTTCTTCACAAATACATCTATCTTTTTATTCACTTCCTCTCCTCCACCTTCTCATTTTCTCCCGCTATTTCTCACTTGATATGTGACTGAGCTTTTCAAATTTCTTCTCACGAATTTCCATCTTCTCATAGTCTCCTTCCTTCATTTCATCTCGAGCCTCTTCATCGTTAAGCATAACTTGTGTTTAAAATGAAACTAGAGATGCATCCGTGAACCCAATGTGAAAGTGTTGTCCTTCCCTCTTACGTGAAGGTTGGGTTGTCTCGCCGTTTAAAAGATGCTTATGCTCCGGGCAAAATGAACCTCTCTGACGTGCACATCTCTTTCTCGTTTTCTACAGGCGAGCACAATATAGCCTCATAATATTCACTAAAGTTTTCTCTCTTGTGTTCACAGTCTCCCTTTTGACAAGTGCTTTTCATGAGTTCCTTTTAGTAATATATGTGTGGATATATTTGTAACTAGAATGTCAAACAAGGACTCTCCTACTACTAGTTATATAATCTCTTATGTGACATTCAACTAGGTCCAATTTTCCCTTTACAATTTTACATGTATACGAGGAGCTGTGTGACGGGATGTCACAAAAATGGATCAATGCTCCACGGTTACAAGTTGGGGAGAATCTTTGGGAGGGGAAAAGTGGGAATAATATTTTTAAAGTGTGTTTTATACACATCCCAAACAGCAGTTTGCATCATGGGGAAAAATAATAATACAAGGAGAGAAGCTTGTTAGGAAGGAATTGTGAAGAAATGTTATTAGAAAAGGATACTTAGGTATAGGCAAGGATCCACGTCAGTTTCCTCTTCTTTCTTATCCAATTTTTCCCTTACAAACGAGAATTTACTTACAATATAATTTTCTATGCCACTGCTCAACTTTTTTTGCGAAAAAAATGTACAAAAATAAAGAAGCGGAAAGAGCAGCTATGTATAACAAAAATTGAGTCAAGCGCACAAGTTCAATTTGCCCTCTTCCCTCTGCAATTACTATCTCATTTAGAGCATTTATTTTAACTTGAGGAGCAGAAAACCCAGAGAATTATGTATGTTTCATGTTACCATCTTCAAGACTGAAGGTTTTTCTTCTTCTCTTGATGAATACAAAACGGCTTGTTATTCCTCTCCGCTTCTAAGATTTCTTGAGATTACCTCAGCTCCTTGGCCTTTTTTCTCTTCTGATGAGCTAGGTGAATATAAGGCTTCCTTTTTGCCGAGTCAAGTGAATACAATCCCGTTCCAAGGATGATATTCAAGGAAAAGGGAACAAGAAAATATTTCCTACCAGATGGTCGGAATGGTTAACAAGCTTCCTTCAAATAATTACAAGAAATAGCTATGCACATTATTAGCCTCGTCTTGTTCCTAGTTCTCTTTCTAGTAGCTGGAGTATATGGGTGGTCGTAAGATTCCAAATCGAGTTTTCTTGCGTGAATGCTAAAAATAAGCAAAAAATCGTATTAGGATTACGATTATAACGAGCGTATTATAATTAGAGTTAATGTGAAAATGTAATTAGCCGTTGTAATCAGTTTATGTTGGTTAAAATGGTAACACGTTCTTAGGATTATATTACTAAAAAAGGATGTTTTCTGGATTCATCAGGTGTTTGAAGTAAAAGAGCCCAAGTGTATGATTGCATTTCACACGAGAAAAGATTTCCCTGTGGTTGGAAGCCTTAACCATGTTAAAGCGAACGGGTGGAAGGTGTGCTTTTGCGGGTAATCAACCTGAGTTACAATATTGTCAAAAACAGACAGCAAACCGGGGGAATGGGAGTGAAGGGGAATTTTCATTTTATTTTCTCTCTCTCTCTCTCTCTCTCTCTCTCTCTCTCGCAGTTTTCCACTTTCCAACACCAAAATCCTTCGGCTTTCCCCTCTTGTCTAATTTCATTTTGACAGAGTAAACGTGAGCGAAAGGTTTTTTCCAGTGTCATTTAGAAGACAGAGGTAAGAAGAATAACGGAACCAATAAACTTTATATGTACATGTAAAAAAATCCTATATAGACGTGGCATATATATATATATAGAGGATAAAATAGTCTAGATTCTTATGACGTTTTTCTACATCAAGGAGTGAAATAGAAGTTATAGAGAAAAATATAGATTCTAAAGATCCCCCATCAGTAGTGGACTACATTACTTGAGGTCTTTTCCTGACCACACAAAAATACTAAGAATCCCTCAAGTCTATAGAGTTTCTTTTTTTACAAAAAATAAATTCTTTCCTTTTTTCGGGGAAATGAAGTTTGACAGAACATGGGAATAGAGGAGAGAGTGTTAGATAAATAAAATCTAGAGAGAAAACCTACTTTCTCCTCTGTCTACCTCTCTCTCTTCACTCTTGTTGGAGTCGTTTTGATAACAATCACTATCATTCATGATGATCGTGAAGAAAACTCACGTTTTCTATCTTTTCGTGTCCCTTCTCTTCTCCAATCTTTCAACCTTCCTACGCTGCGTGGAGAGGGGAGATGACGAAAATGGAAAGTTTTTCCGTGTAATTGTAAAGGTGTTGATTAAAACTTAGTTGATATGATTTTTTGCCTTAGAATGTACACTTTTTTTTCCTTGTCTCGCCTCAAGAGTTTGATTTTGACACAGCAGAATCTAAAATGGCTTAGGAGGGAAAGAAAAATACTTTTTTTTATAAAAATTATTTCCTCTAGGGCAAAACAATTTTTGCATGAGTGCACAAATCCGCTATTGCAATACGTTATGAAAATTGGATCATGTCTTGATAGCCAATATTACGTTTCGGTAAGTTTTTTTAAATCCTTCTTATGCCACCCCAGGACAAACAGAATGAGAGATAGATGAGCTAATTTGAATGGTGGGTTGGAATGACTCCAACAAAAATCCTCCTTCTCTCCCTCTGACACTCTCCAGCTTCCAGCATTTCTATTAATGTCCATTCATTTCTTTTCCTGTCGTGCATCCACTTCTCACAAGTGAAAGAACGAGAGGGATGATGACGTCAGAAAGTGAATCGAGTATAGTAACTAGTAACAGAGAGATTGAAGCTGTTATATAGGCACTTTATCGAAGTTATATTGCTAAACACATTGAGTTTATATCCTCCTCTGTAAATGTATATCAACTTTTTTATATATTTTTTGACGCAAATATTCCTGTCCCAGTCCCTCTTGAAATTTTGCGTCCCTAAGAAACCACCTTATTCTTGTTATACATTTCCATTTCCAACTTGCATATTTCCCCTATTTTCATGCCAGTTTCGGATTTTTCTAGAGAAAGTGAAAAACAAACTCGAAATCTAGAGTACACACCGGTTGAAAGGATAAGAGTAATGTATGTTACAAGAGGGGATGTAAAGGGAGCAACAACATGTCTTCAGAAGAAGAAAAACTTTTTTTACTCATCCAACTCTCACGAGCCACAGAACACAGCCTTTATATAGGCTGTGTTCTGTGTCTCAGAGCTAATGTTAGAATCCATTTTTGAAATCTTTTTTTCTTCTTCTCCTCCTCATCCAAGCAAGCACGGGGTGTCTTGAGAAGGAACAAGAAGCAAGTGGACTTCAAAGGTTTTTCCCTAACGCTAACACGTCCAAAACTCTGTGCAACTCAAGGATAAAAAAAGTGGAGAGGAAAAGAATGGGGAAAAAGTAGTTTATATTTTCTATACTTTAAGAAATATGCTTAAACGGGAAACTACGAGTTTTCCTTCATGAAGTACAGAGGGAACGTATCATGTTTGTCATTTCCTATACTTTTTTTCTCAGAACAAGTTGCTCCTGTTGTTTCTGTTGGTGTGTGTGGATATACCGTAAACAGAAAACGAGCAAAGATCAAGGAGTCGGAAAATTGCTAGGATATTTACTCGTGATTGGCTCCTTTCATGGAAGCATGTTGAAACAATGTTATGAAATGGAAAGGCTAACTTTCCCATTGTTTCTTAAGGAGGAGTTGAGAAAACGAGGAAATTTTATTTCTCAGAAAAAAAAATTCTTCCTCCTCTTCATAGAAGACAGAGAGAGACGAATATATTTGCTAAAAAGGGAGAAAAAAGTAGAGGAATGGGGTCAAGTAATTTATTAAAGAGAAGATTCAGAATGGAACAAGGAGGGAAATGGCCTTATAGTTGATACTTGGGTTTGCCTTATTTCGTTTGGCTGTATGTTTGCATCCCAAGGATGAACAAGGTTTAGCCATAAAAAGACTTTCCACTCTAGTGTCAGTTGGCTCTTGTCCTTGCTGAGAGAATGGGTTTTCCAATGGAGTAGTGAACCAAAAAAGAGATGATCCATGATGTGATGTATGTGTATCCTAGTTCGACTTTCCGAATTGGATTGGTTGAGTAAGATGAGTAGAGAGAGATTTGGAGTGGAGTAAAAGGGTTATTATGTAGACCTTGGGTAACTTTTGGAAAATATGTTTCAAAGGAGATTAGTTCCTTTATGGTTTAATCCATTCCAGACCATTTCGAAATGAATGAATTGGGTTATTAAGAGACAATGCTGAAAATTTCTAATGCGCTTTGCATTTCTTGTTTCACTGAACCTTTGCAAGGTTTTATGGAATCTTGGCTCATCAGCTCAACTACTAAACAATTAACATGCTTTACTGCTCGTGGATGATAAACACTTTTGAAAAAGTCAATAGGCATGGAGAGGAAGAGACGAGTTTAATTATTCTATATAGAGCATTATATAATGGATTATAATTGGAATGTTTGCTTTTCTTGGTGAAAATTGCAGAAGAAAATCCTGATTTTGATATGCCTCCTCATTCTTGCCGTTATACTAGTGACAACGGTAGCGAGTTACTTTGGTTTTTAATGTTAAACTAAACCTAAGGAAAGTTATATTCCTCCTCACCCCTTGTCACACACTTGATGGCTATTTTAATGAATGGCTGCGCTGGGTGCGTGCACACAAGACTAAATCAAAAACAAATCCACAGTGCTTGCTGGACAAGGAGCTCTGATGACGACGTTCCAAACCTTTCGTCCTAGATGTCAAGGATGACAATCAGGATATATTATTGAGGGACGACGTTATAAAAGATTGTACCGCTCTGTGCTACAAATTCGCATCAGCTGAGGATTATCATCGTCACGGAAAAAAATACGCACTACCAAAGACAAATTATCTTTTGCTTCCACAACATCAACCATTCCGGTTGAAACGAATACATAGGGTTGAAAGCCGCCGCGGGAAGACCCACATAAGGGCATCATCATCGCACTTGAATGGAACAAAAATTCCTCGGCTCTTCATGTTTTTCAAAGAGAAAGCTACTTTTCAATCACGGTCTTAATTGTCATTAATTTACTTTGAAACGTTGAAGCAACTTCCCCACTTCGAGAGAATACCTTTTTAATTAGTTCACTTACAAGTGTCATACAATCTTTGCTACTTGTACTTCAAAGTGTAACTCAAATTATATTGTCGCATTTGGGAACAGAATCATGTAACAGCTTAAGTTTTTTTTAGCTCTCTAAGTCTCCTTAATCAAGATTAGTTTAGCTTTTAATTACTATAATTAATACTACAATTAGAGAAAACTTCTTTGGCAGAGAAAGAGATTGACGTCTATGAATTATATTTGCCAATTGCAAGTGGTGGTCCAGAATCTCCAAAATGAATTGTCTATTATGTAACTATACTGATCTACCAAATAAAAATTTTGACTGTTGGCAAACTGGAAACTCATAAAGTAATTAATATACATATATTTAAATATATATCTAATTATTATAACACAATTTAACTAACTCTAATCACGTACTCGAATGAATATATGTATAAGCAATTTATAAATACTTAATTCTTCAAAGCTACACACCTCAAAAAAGATTTTTATTTGTATGGCGAGGTATACAGTAGAATTTTACTATCAACTATAGTGGGACAACATCCTCGTAAATTACAATATGTTGAAATGAATATAATTTACTTCTTAAAAGAAGTACACTTGTGGTGACGGTTGAGTTATAGGAAACTGAATATCGAGTGTAACACAATTTTACGCATACAATTAGAATCTAAACGTATCTCATCCTATATTAAACATTTGGCTTTCTTTTAGAATAAATGGTAAGTTTAAGTTCAAAATATGCATTGTATTGTTTATCAAAATGAGTCACATTCTTTCTAATTGAATTTCAGTTGAGTGAAGGGGACTTTAATATATTTTGCAAAAAAGCTTGTCACTTGAAAACTTAATGTTGACAATGAAATAATCCTATTTTACTCATACAATAAAGTATACATTTTTTGCTTCCTTCAACTCGACCGTCACACCAAGTGTATACCTTGTTAGCAAAAATTATATCACACACAATTATTAGGCGAACAAAAACAACTGATTCAAAAAGTGAGAAAAATATATTGACATGGGAAGCTTATTCACAAGGTCATGTTTATAGAAAAAAAATTGTCAGTGTGGAGGTGAGGGTTACAAAGAGAAACAACATTTTATAGAAAACTTCTTGATAAGAAAAAAACCCTAGAAAGAATTTATATAGATTTACAGGAGTTACCGGTTACCCGTTGATAAAAGAAGTATTAGAATTTCTTCTTTCAAAGGAAAATAAATTGTTTCGGATGAAATAACAGCTGTGTAAACTTCTCGTAAGCCTCCTGCTGTCTGACAATTTGTGGAATGATGATGCCATGTCATTATTTTAAAAAAATATTATATCTGTATGGCAAGCTAACCATACTTATCTATTTTAGAACAAAATGAGGACAAATCAATCAAAGTGATCAACTTTTAAGATATTATTTTTTGACAATGTAATCTATATGCAGTAGCTAAAAATACTTACAGTTGGATAAAAAAGAGTGGTGGTATAGCTGAAGGGAAAATTACTAGTTTATAGTGCAATGAAATGATATTATGTAAAAAAAAAGTACTGTTTGGAATGTAGAAGAAAAAGCGTGTGGTCAGGATCTTACCGTAAGGTAAAATATGTACGTCTCGGTAAACAAAATATTTGAGGAATAATTTGTCACGGGATCTGTCTGCACAAGTTTAAAATGTTTTTAGCGTTCGAAATCCACCAAGCTAATTTACCAAAGTTTTCCCTCTTCCCGCTGCAAAAACCCTTTAAAACCTGTATTTTTTTAGCTCGATGAAATTTCCACCATGGCTAATAGGGCAGATTGTAAAATTACGTTGGCGGCAGCTGGAAAACATTTTTCCTTCGGGGGAAGAAAACGAGGGAAGTTTAAATTTGAAAAATGTTAAATCATGTGGTTTTATACATAAAATCAAAACAGATTGTTATAAAAGTTGTAGAAATGCGTTTATTGTTGGGACACACACTTTCATTGTTGTCTCCATTATACAATTCACGCGATAGTTGTTTATGACAAAGCATAATATTTTTGAAAAACCTTGCTACTTAAAAGTGAACAAAATAATATCCATTTATAACTACACATATATATATATCGCTTGCTTAATCAGGATTACAATATTGGACAATTCCTGTATAAAAAATGTTACTAATTTTAGTCGTTATAGTAAACAAAGTATATTACGTACAATCAAATCGAGTGAACGGTAACAAGCGTCTATTTAGGAACCAAATGATGAGAACAATCTTTAAGTCTTTCTTCTTCACAATTGAATTCGTCACTTTTACCCCACCTCTTTATCTCTGAACCAAGGAAATCTAGCAGTGTGCAATCCTTATCCTCCTTATTCTCCTTATCCCTCCGTAAATTGTGAATTTTTGGCAGTGGAAATGTTATTGCTAAGGTGTGTGTTCAAAGAGGGATAAAATCAGATTGTATGACAATCCCCCCAAAAAGCTTGTAGGTCTAAATGTGCCCTTCAAACAGTGTATCACACTTTCATGCATATTGTTCTGGAATACAACAATGTAAAAGAATGGTATGATGTAGAAGTATTTGAAAACATATTGGCTATTGTAACGTATCCATAAAAAGCTGCTTTTATGTACAAAAGCAATTTCCGACCTGCTAAATGTGTCAAAAAGGATAGTCCAACTTGGATATAAATGTGTAATTTTTTTAACTCACCGCCGCCGCTTACAAATTATTACCTTCCTTAACGAGCTATCTTGTAACCTACTCCTTACCGAATTGGCAAAGAAATTATATTGGTTTTAATTTAAATCTAATTAAATTCTATAATACCATCCACATCTTCAAAAAAATCATTTTAATCTCTAAACAGTCTAAATTTTGGAACGGTCGAGTCGAATCAAAATCTATGCCCTTGTAAATCCTGTAAGCAATCAACTACCCGGTAATTCTTGTATTTTCCTACATTTCAAAGAGAGAGAAATCTTTCCAAGCAAATGTTATGATATTGTTAGCTTTAAATGAGAAACTGTACAATCACTCTGAAACAATTGTATTCCTACTTGTACCCTGTAAACCAATTTTTAAAAAAGAATCAAGATAATCAGTTTTCGACTATTAATCTCCTTATCAACCTCGAAAAAGTAGTGCAGCAGTGTAAAAAAAAATATCGATGGGATGATAAAAAAAAATGCTGTGATTCTGGCACCACTACTGGCCCTGTTTTGCTAAAACATGTAGTGAGAGGCATATATATCACCAAGGAAATTATTTTTTACAATGGAAGTCATGATGCCAAAAAAATAGTGCTTCTCACCGGGAATCTGTGTAGTTACTCTGAATGTATTACTTGGAGTGAATGATTAAAAGATATTAATTTGTTCGGCAGCAAAGAATCCAGCATAATCCCATCAAGTAGTCGTAGTAGCTTAACTGTGATGAAGCTTGTAATGTTTATGATGTAGCTCGTTAGTGTACTTTGACAACGGGATTGTTCGAGTTTGAATAATGGTGTGAAACCAAGGGAAAAAATGTTGAATGTAAACGTATCAATGTCAGGTGTGTCGCGCTTCATGTGAAACACAAGGCATTAAACTGGTGCACCAGGTAACCCCTTTCTTTCAAATGTTTGCATCTGCTATAAAAAAATCATGATGCATTCTTAAGTCACAATCATACAATGTGTCAATTTCCTGTCATAGATTTAAAATAGAATTGTAGAAACCTTCAACAGCAATCAATCACCTTAGTCGTGTAAGCTTCAATAACGCATTTAAACAGGTAGAGAGCGTTTTTAGCAATATTTTAAACAAATGATAATTTTAACGCAATTGATTTATATATCATTCAAGAATTAATAACATCTTTGGAATGAGGAGTGTTTACTCTGAGAGAGAGAAATCTATTGCCAAATAATAAATGATTACAAGTTAATAAAAAACATTGTTGATACACATATTATTGTACTATATTATATTATTCTACAAAAATTAATAAATTACAGGACAGATCTAAAAAATCATTTCCTTCTCCTTGAGCTTGCATCTTTCAAACAGGATACTCTAACAATCATATACGAATTGGCTTATAAAACTAACTCTTTCTAATAGTTGTAGATACTCGGAGAAAGAATGAGAACAAACACCTATTCTGATCAGTATTTCTAAAATACACTTATCAACGTGTACAACCATGCACAAGTATATTATTTTAACTATAATCATCCAATAAAGTTTTAATGTCTCAAACTCTCAGCCTATATCTTATCTCATCTATGCCAATTCATTATCACACTCTTTCCATTTTAAATATCTTGTCAGTTTATTCAATATTTCTTTATGAACAATAGTCAAACCCTTACAATGGATTTTACCTGGTTGTATGGAAATTGTGTTTTTTCTCTTCTTTATTTGGAAAGCCAAAAGTAGAAATGAAATAACAATTGTGCATAAATGAGTTTTGACAAGGATGAGATAATTACTCCAGACTGGAAACTGTGTCCCAAGTTTTAGAAGCCAACGTTTGTGCTCATATGCACACATTGTCAATTAAAATGTGTGAGAACTCGAGACGTATTTATATTTAAGTGATGATACCAATCACTGGAAAATGGAAAGGATCTCGGCGTAACAGGAAACTTGTATTACATAATATTAGAAAAATAATGTGTGTTGTTGTGTGGTGATGATGTTTTAAAAACGAGTAAGTCTATATGAAGCTACACTACTGCCGATATTTTGTATATAATAAAATGGTAAAGATAAACTGAGAAAAAATGAATTATTGAAATCATCAAGATTATGTATTACTAGGGGGTGGATCTAAAAATAATTTAAAAAATATCTATAATAAAACAATCTACATATATAAATATATTTTAAGTGTTATACCACGTCAATTTCACGGTTTACTTGAAATTTAAAATAAAAAAGAATCATGTAGTTTTTTGAACAAGTTGAAAAGGTATCTAAAGTAAAGTTGAGAGGGTCATAGTTAACTTTTTTCTTTGCAGTTTATTCTATGTATATATATATCATATACAATAATTAAGTAGAAGACTAACCAACTTCGAGTATCCGCTTTTGTATAGAGTATTTCTGCTGAGACATCAGTCTTTGATGAACACAGCTGTGTATGTTCAGAAAGTCTTAATAAAACTTTAAAAGTTATTCATTCCTTTGTTTGGATTTCCATGAGAGATTCACAAGTTTTATTTTCTTTAGTGGATGGTCCATTTATTGGCATCGAATTTGAAATGTACATTTCATAAAAAAAACTTTGGATGCTCAGGAGGACAAACGGAATAAAAATATAAAGACTAGTTAATATATTTTCAGTAGTTTTTTTCAGTGGCGATTTTTATTTCAAGCATTTCATACAAAATAAATAGGAATAACTGACTATGCATTGTTTGTAATTTATATAAAGTTATTCATTCAAAGATCGTCATGTCGTGGAATGGTGTACATATTTATATTCTTAATTGGATAAACTAATTTAATTACAATTATTCTTAGCGTATCATTATCCGAAAAATGTGTTCATTAGCCTATTGAAATTGAAAAGCCCACCCATTGGAGGCTCCTGTGGAGGTGGACCTTTTGGAGGTTGGCTTAAATAAATTACATCTCGTGCAGGCATCGAATGCTGGGCAAATTGACCTGGATGTACCTATGGTAAAATTTAAGTTATTCATTTGAAAACAAAAACTTATTACCTCTTCTTTCAATATCATTCCGGAAGGAAGCAACTCTTTCTTGGCTGAGAAATTAATCCTTTGACGAGTTTCTTAATCAATTTTAATCCCGAATTAAACCATAATTACAATTTTGATTCGTGGCTAATTAGCCCCAATCATAAATTCATTCATATGGAAAAAAGTTTAACAATGAATTGGACAATTGAAACATTTAATAACTCTCTGACTTAATTATCCTTTTCCTGGTAAGTTACCAAAGAGTAAAGATTGGATTAGTCAAAATCTAAAGGAAATAAAAGAAAAGAGTCTTTTGACAGACAAGATGGAGAAGTTTAAAGTTGATTTCCAGTGGTGGTCATTATTTACAATAGATTTATTTGTAAGAGGACTAACAACTATTCATTAACAAGGGTTAGTAGAACAGGAGAGGTTTTGAAAAGTTATAATCATTTATAACAGATAACACACATAACTATTACAAAATATATATTTTCTATTTTTAAAAAAACTCTGCGAAAAGAATTGAAAACTGGTGGATGTTTTTTATAAACAAATACAGAACGTGTACAAATAAATATATAAAAAAGGGGTTTTCAAGCGTTTCACAATTATTTTTTAATTGCTCGGGAAGTTGATCTTTGAAGTTTCAAAGAGAGACTTAGCCTGTAAAAGAAAGGATGATGATTAGAAATTTATTTAAAGAAGGTAACAATGATAGTTTTCCAAGTAAAGGGAGAGTTCATCGTCGGTCTAATTGTTAGTCTGTAAAAGCTAATTAAATAGAGTCACCATTACCACAACCACCATGTTACTTTACCCATCACCGTACATATAGCATTTTCAAAAAGACAAATATTCCAATATACTTTTTTAGCCAATATAAAATATTTCCAAATATCTTCCTTTAAATAGAATTCTGTGGGAAACTGTCTCAGAGTACATAACCATTACAAAAGTCAATACCAGTGACGACGCTGGCTTATTCCAATGGAGAAAGTTTAATCTCATCTAGCTATGTATACTTATGTACAGTTATTTATGTTCAGTTACATGTATAAGTTTTTTCCAATATTTCTAAAATGTTGAAAAATATTGCTAATCATTTTTCTTTTCTAATTAGGGAGTCACTTTGATTGCATTTTTGGCATGGTCGTCATTTCAGTTATAATTTACTAAATAGCTGTGCTAAAGGTTATATAATTAAATATATTTATATTCTTCACATTTTCATATTGGTTTTTCTTGAGATCTTAGCCAATAACTAAATTATCGCTCTGTACAATGTAAAGCTTGAAGCACCCCATGTTTCATCTCAATTAAAATTGAGCATAATATTACATGTTGTAAATATAGCTTGCGAAGGCTTTTCTTTTTAATATCGAAATTTTGTTTCAAAAACAAATTTATCTTGTGGTTATTTTAAGTATTCTAGTTAACAATTTAAACTATTAAGTATTTTCAACCAAATCCCCTTCCACCTTTTGCCTTTTACACTTGCGTTTTGGTTCTGATAAATTGCTGAGTCGGCATGAGGATTTTGATGATAGCGCAATCAAGCCGAGAATAAGTTGAGAAGGATATGAGTAGAGAAATAAAGCGGAGAGAAAACAGACTAAAAGAAGAAGCGAAGAAGCAGGAGGAATCAGAGTCGAGGTGGCGTTGGTGTTAGCAAAGTCGTAGAAGGTATCTCTTTGATGGGACAAGTGTTCCGAGGACGCAACCAAAGAACGGCCCGTAAGGGGCAGTTTTCCCGACACCGGCTTATGCTGCACCCCCCGAGAAAGAAAGTGAAAGTGTTTTTATTAAGCTACCAATTTCATATTCCCACAATACGTATTTTGTTTTAAATAAGAGGGTTAAGTCCTGGTAAAGGAATTCATAAGTAAAATCAAATTAACACATTTTTTAGCTGTTTCTATCGTCAATGATTAATGCTCAGTCAGATAGTTTTTTTGCCTAAAATCATCTGCACATATTTGAAAGCTATGCTCTAATATGTCCTAAACATTGGGATTTCTACAAAATCGAAAAACTTACTGAACTCCTTGTCAACGTTATGTTGAGTAA